>CADCXT010002203.1:0-79027 GCA_902806775.1 Microtus agrestis | reverse complement strand
CTTAAATGATAATATTCAATATATGCTGATGTTGTGCTGTTTCCAAAAGCAATATTGTTTTTATTGTTAAAAAAAAGTTGCCAGTGACTTGTTCAGGGCTATTAAAGGAAGAAAGGCAAAACAGATCTTTAGAGGGAAGTTTACAGGACTGGAACTTGAAGAAACTGGGTAGCAAACACATTTCTATTCAGGCCCTTTCCTGTTCCCTAGAGCACTCTGGTACATTTTCAATGGATTTCCTATAGAAGTGGAGTCCTATGGATTCTCTAGCAGTGATGTCAACCTTTTTTTTTCTCAAGATAGTTCTCCAGGCAAGTGTTAGTGCAGGTATTATTCAATTTTAGGTGTATAAGATTCACATGGTGGGAGCATATAAAAATATAGATTGCTGGGGTTGGAGGATGGCTCTTCCATTATGAGTATGTACTTCTCTTGCAGTGGACTCTAATTCAAGTTTAGTTCCCAGCACCAACATTGGGTAGCACACAGCTGCCTGTAACTCCAGATCCAAGGGGATCTGGAGCTTCTAGCTCCCTTGGGTGCTGGCCTTATGGATACACACACACAGAGAGAGAGAGAGAGAGAGAGAGAGAGAGAGAGAGAGAGAGAGAGAGATTCACACATAAAATTAAAACTTTTAAAATCTCTTTTAGAAAGATTCTAATATACATTCCAGAGACATCTCCAATGGAGTCAGATTTGTTAGGTTTGGGGTAAGGTTTGGGAACCTACATTAAGAAACAAAACAAAAATGTTTTAGAAACTCCCAGATGATTTTGGTGAAATAGCTACTTTAAGAAGCACCACTGGTTTAGATAGGGTTCCCCAAAAGTTAATCTTGATAACAGAACCATAAACAAGTGAGTCATTAAGGCAATAATACTCCAAGACAAAACAGGAAAAGAGAGAAGTGCGGAACCGAAGGGAAAGGAGCTAAGCCGGGGTCTGATTTTAGGTAACGGCCTACAAAGTGTATATACCTGGAGCTCAGTTCTACAGGGAAACTATGTAATGGAATGCTACCTCTTTCCCAGCTGAGGGAATTGGACCTCCACATTCTTGCGCTATCAGTGATTGGCTAATAGCTAACAGTCAGATGCAGGAGATCTAAGCTTCCTCATTGCAAAACAGTTCCAGCAGCTTGTGGGAAATCCTGTAAGTCACAAAGAATAGTCTTAGTGTGTAAAACTACCCTGAAGCTGGAGTGGGGCACTCAGAAATACTAAATGGGATCAGAGAGGATTGAAATAATGTATTAGAGGAGTTTCTACATTTTAAAAAGTATTGCTGGGAGAAGAGAGTGTGCATCAAGTACAAAAGAAAGAACTACTTAAAAGCATAATTCCAGGGTTGGAGAGATGGCTCAACAGTTAAGAGCATTTGTTGTTCTTCCAGAGGCCTTGAGATAAGTTCCCAGCACACACACACACACACACACACACACACACACACACACACACACACACACACACAGCAACAGACACAAACACATTAATACAAAATCATTAAAATGTAGCACTCCATTCATACACAGGGCCAGGGGACCAAAGCTGACATAGAAGAGTCAGTATCACTGAAATCAAGCATTTTAGTAGGTACACTTTTGAACTTGGCATTTAATATCTTCTACTATCTGGCCCCTGTTTATTTCTTAACATATTATGGCCACTTTCTTCCTACACTGTATGTTCCAGAATTCCAAAAGAACATTGTCTTTTTTTTCAGCGAGTATATTCTTGCTTGCCTCCATGAATCCATAAATGTTATTCTCTCTGCTGGTTCCCAACAGGCCCCAATCCTTCCAAGTGGCTAATTTCTATATTTTTTTCAGTCTTGGTGTAAATATTTCTTCAGTTTAGTCTTCTTCAACCAATATATATGTTCACATTAATAATATATATATATATATATATATATATATATATATATATATATATAATATTGATAGATAATTGTGGGATGAATGGATTGATCAATGGATGGATGTGGTATGTGAAGTGTGTGTGCAGGTGTGTTCTGTCATCTTGTACATGGGTAGGTCAGAGGCTGAAATCCGGTGTCTTCCTCTAACTATCTAACTTATCTCTTGAGATAGGGTCTTTAGCTAAGTTCAGATCTCACTGCTTCAACTAGATTGGCTTCTGGGATCTGAATCTAGGTCCCCATGCCTGCACAGCAAACATTTCATACATAAAGTTATCTCTCCAGCACCATAGGCCTTCTTCATATTTGCTCCCTCAAACTTCCTAAACTCTAAGGACCATTACTTCTCATTGTAATTATTTGTCTGACCCTTTTTTAGGGTACAGCTGCCTTATTTGTCACAAGCCCTGGTAGCTTGTTTAAACATTCTCAATGCCTAACCAACAAAGAACCACAAAGTATTGAAGAATAAGTGTAATCTGTATGTTTTTACTGGAACTATGGGTAGTGTCTTCCATTTGAGCTTAGAAACTCTGCTTATGCCACGAGGCAATAAATTTATTCCAGTTGAGAACAGTGTCAATCTTAGTTTTATTCACTAATTCAGTGATAATTTATACGATTAAACAATCATACTGCAGAATGAGACTGATTTCTAAATTGTCAAAATTAGGCTTACGCTGCACTGCCCTTTATGTGGCCCTCATCCTAATATTTCTCTGGGGTGTGTTTCCCCCTTCTATATCTGTGTAATCTTGAAATTACATGGGAGCTCGGCAACCTGCAAATGTTTATCCCAATTCTGAGAAATTCAAACAAACACTCAAAATCATTTGAGATTTGTAATGATGGCTAAGAATCAAATTTATGTAGCATCTATAACATCCATGGGGCTTTCAGAGAGTTCCAAAAATTCAGGCCTATCAGTTATACATTAGTGGTATATCCACATTATGATGATACTAAATAGTCATTTTCCCATGCTAGACAGATTGCTGAGAACTGGAGTCTGTTCCCTACCTGCTTTTTTTTCCCATCCACCTCCATAGAGAAGGCAAAAACACCTATGACCTTAGCCTCCTTTGCAAGTGAGGTAGCCTGCTAGGTGACTCTTGTCTGGACAAATGAGATGAGAACATGTATTTTATTTCTTTAATAGAGACGAGACAGGGAGTAAAAAGACCTCCCCTGCCCTTCCTGCCTTCCTGCTCCACATTGCTAATGTTTGAAACAGTGGCATTCATCTTGAGATGACAAAAACGGCTAAAGGAAAAGAGGCGAACTATCGTGGATGGCAGAGTGGGAAGAAGAAACTAGGTCACTGATGGAACTGTGGAGTAGTGGATCCAATGTCAGCAACCACACAGCTCCAGATTCCTTATTAACCAGAACGTCACCACCCTCATTTGTTTAAATGACTGTTATTTGAAGATTCAGTTATTAGCAAAATCAAATGTAGTTTTAACTTATGCAACTAGTTACTTGAACATTCCCTTTAATTAGCTAAGAGAGAATTAAATTATTAACACCTCACCACTTACATTTGGGGGAAAGTATTGGATTTTTGGAAGAAACTTAGAAAAAAAATTAAGTTCATTTGAAAGGTTTGATTATTTTCATCCTGGGAGCAGAGAGGAGCTTTTGCTTGCTGTCAGCCATGCTACAAACTCTTGGAGCTGTGGACTACTGGATCCTGTGGGTTACTAAATCCTCCCTAGGAGCTTGGAAGTAGACATTCTAGCTGGAGGAAAACTTTTGAACTTTGTGCTGATTGGGAGATGTGGAACCATTCAAGCAAGGACTGACCAGGAAATGTCAAGTACAGATAAGATTAGGCCACCCACTGTGTGTGTGGAGTGCTGCGTTGATTAACTTAATGAATCTACCTCTACTTCTCCAACAAAGATTGAGTATAATTGCACATCAAACCTAGAACTGCTATTGAATAGTGGAGGCATTGGGGTAGCTCTTGGTGGAGCAACCGACTGATAAACCCTCCACTTCTGGAGATAAGGGAGTTGGAGTTGGACCCCTTAGCCGGTAACTCTTTTCAGATCTAAACCAGCTGTCTTTGAGCAGAGAGCCTGCCTATGCGTGCAGTCCTTTTTATTTTTCTACCCGCACTTCCTTTTCTGCTTCGTAGTTGTCCATTTCTACTTCTGAGAGGAATTCTCCATGAAAGATAAACTCCAAAGTAAAGCGGGCAAGCCTTAGCATAGCTCTTATTTGTGCTGGAGAAAGGAAGCTAAGCTGGCAAGTTGACTTGTGAGGATTTCTGTGTGCTTCAGAGCAGAATGAAGGATGCCTTTCTCATTAGGTGGCAGGTAGCATGATAGGTTGGGGTAAGTGACTTGTAACTGTTGGACCTCCACAGAAGACAGTTTCTTGGACTCTGAAGCTCATTCTTTAGAGAAAATACAAAATCTCTGGGATAGGAGAAAAACCTCATCTAATTATATTTCCCCATGATTTGATTTTTAAAAAGAAAGACAGAAAAGAAAAAGAAAGGGGTTTAGCGCCCAAATATTTAACACGCAAATCTCCCAGTCTCTTGAGGGGGCAATCAAGGGTTTGTGCAGATCGTTTCTGGAAGGAAAATAAGCCCAGTCTTCACCCTGTTCCCTGCACTTTGGTAAGTACTATTTTAAAAATACCGCGCTGAGAATTTTAACAGATGATTTCTGGAAAGCCGACTTATAAACTAATTGGACACTTCTGCTGTGTGGAGGAACAAAGACTTCTTTTTTATTGGTCTTCAACTAAGGCATATACCTGTCTCATGGCGTTGGCTCATTCTGCACATGCTCAGTTGAACAGAAATCTTCATATGCCATACAACCCGGCACAGTGGCAACACCCACAGTCTTACTCCGTGCCTGACCCTGTGCCTCCATTCGTTCTAGTTGCATTTTTATGCCGAGAGCTCCAACAGCTGTAGGAAGTACACTAAACAAAGTAGATGCTGGGGCTGGCGAACAATATACAATGGTTTTAAAGTCTCCTTATGTCACTATATTCCTGACCCGTCTCTGTATTTTGTCTAGCAGGAACAGATACTGCATAGATATTTGGGGAGTTTGGGGCAGGCGGCAGGAGAAGCTGTTTCTCTAGTTCACTGTTCGTTGTTGCACACCTTTCTCTGCAGTAGTTTTTGTTTGATCCTTTCCCTGGACAATTCTCCCCCTCCCCCCAGTCCTCATCTTCATTAAGGAGTGACAGAGTGCCACTAAAAGCGTCCGCCGCCAAGTGCGGTCTTGAGTGACAATCTCTCTCCACCTCCTCTCTGGCTTTTCCATTCATTAGAACCCTTTCCCTGCGTTTTTCCCAGCCAAAAACTGGGACCGGCTTCCTGAGGTTACGAAAGAAGGGGAAAGCTGCCAGAGTACTGAGCACGCCGTCACAAAAAAAAAAAAAAAAAACGTGCAAACTGCTGTGAACCTTTTGTCCCCAGCCCCTTTTCTCCACTTGGTCGCAGCTTGGGAATAGAAGCGACGACCTCCACCAGCCCCACCTCAGCAGCTGCAACCCGCGAAGCTCCGCCAGCCGACACCCAGCGCCCTCTAGATTCCCCGGGCCCGCCGGTTCTCCGTGATGTTGCGAGCTTTGCGCGCAGGCGCCACTGGGAGCGCTCGCCTCTCCCCCCCCCCCCTCCCCCCCCCAGTCCCCCGCCTTCTTCCGCGGTCCCCGCCTCCCAAAGGGCTGGAGTGGGCGGGGCCTTCGGGTCTAGCAGCCGGCGGGCTGAAAGGGAGGAGGGTTAGCGTGCGCAAGGCGGGAGCTCCGGGCTTGGGATCTGGGCGGCAACTGAAGCTAAGGGGTGGAGTTGAAGGCAGCGGTCGCGGCTCCCGCCCGCACTGAACACTCATCCCGTGAAGCCCCCTCCCACACTCAGGCGGGCGGCGGCGGCGGCGGCGGCGGGAGGAGGAGAAGGAGGAGGGAACGTCGCTGCCGCCGCCTCCTGGTCCCCAGCGCCGAGCAGCCGCCACCACCTCCCTTCGCGACGATCCTCCCTCCGTGGTGCTGTCGCGGCCCCCCCTGTAGCCCGAGCTGCCCCGCGCCGCGCCGGAGCCGGTCTCGGGCAGAGGGAGTGGTCGCGGTCTCGCAGCCCGCGCGGGCTGACGAGCGGAGAGTGCAGCGGTGCCTCGCGGATCCCCGAGGGTCCGCACGCTCGGCAGCGCTAGCGACAGCGCCAAGAGCAGCGGGCGGGCGGGCGGCGCCGGGCCCGGGCCGCCCTCGCTCCCACGCCCCGGCCCCGCCGCCCGCGCCAGGACGGCAGCCGGCAGAGGAGAGGCGCTGCAGTCTCCGGGCCTCGCGGCCCCAGTTGAGCTTCCTTGGCACTCAGGGCTTGAGAGTCCTGTGGAGAGGACGCGATCCCGGAGCCCGGGCACTGAGCTCTTGGGCGCCCCCAACCCAGGTTTCAGAACCCTCCACGCTGCGGCCACTGTCCCCTCCGGACCATGGCCGACGACGACGTGCTGTTCGAGGATGTGTACGAGCTGTGCGAGGTGATCGGCAAGTGAGTCTCCACGCGAGGGAGCGGGAGTGTGGAAAAATGCATTTCAGCGATGCCCGGGGCCTCCCGCACCGGCTCCGGGCCTGCCCCCTACCCTCTCTCCCTCTCCTTTGCCTTCCTTGTCCTCTTCACCCTGTAGTATTTATAGATGTGTACCTGGATCTCCTGCCAGGAGAGGGTCTGGGGGCTCTCAGCAACCCGTGGAGACCAGCGAGCCCGGGTCGGCCACCCCATAAGGCGTGGGGCGGGCTCCCTGCATTTTATCTGACGGTTACACAGGGACGGGGCAGGACCGATTTTATAGTTGCTTACTGGGAACAGTTGGGGTTATTGTTACCTTTCCTGTACCTTAGACCTTTTACGAAAACAGCAGCCTGCATTTCGTGTGCTTGTGTGGAGAGAGCGAGAGAGTGCGTCCAGGCTTTTTAATTGTGGGGTGTGTGTCTATTGTGCCAGGATATTAGACAGATGCCTTTGTGTTCACCCCGTGCCCGGATTTAAGAGGGTCATTGAAGACGGGTGCGTCCAGTTTCAGCAATTTCTTCACCTGCCTTAGACGAACGTAGAAAGAGTTAGGGGCACCCAAATTTTTAATGCCTCGTTATGCAATGACTGTACAATCAGTGCTCGAGGCTCCCTTCCACTGTTGTTGGGATGGTGGTTAGCGTGGTAGAGCCATCTGCTTTGAGTCACCGGGCTGGTCTAGAATATAGAACTGACAGTCCAAATGCTCATCCTTTCATCTGGGTTGTATAATTACACCAGGGAAAAGCAGGGAATCAGATTAATCACAGTACTGATTGAGAATTAAATCTGCAGTTCCTCATCTAATTGTCCAGTCCTGAAATCTGTTTTGAATTGTTTCCTTTTCATTCTTGTCAAACAGTATTCCAAGTGCACAATCCTGCTAATTTGCTTGTGAGGGAAATGCTGGCAATCTGAAGATGATTTCCCAGCTCAGCATGTATTCTGTGGCTTTGGAAGTTGAGATAAGATTTAAGAGCAATTTTTGCTTATTTAATAGTGCTCGTTAGATAGCTAGTATCGGAATATTTTACCTCTTTTTGGAAGCGGTGCTTTATTGTCTATTTTAAGGTCCACAGTTAGGAAATGAAACCAAGACAGAGCAGTTGGCTCTACCTCTTTTAAGTTGTCTGCAGTATACTCCGTTTCAATTTTTTGAGTGCTGATTACTCATTTTTTTCCCTCTATATTGAGGTATTACATTGCTGCTCACACGGTGAAATTGTGGGTAGAGCTTGCTACTCTCTTTCCTTAGATCCATATGCTTCGAGGACGCATTCCTCCTTGCCCCATTGTTCAGTGACCAGCCTGTCTGTCAGGAGGAAGATGTCCAAATGTGTCTGTCTGCTAGAGCCATGGATGTGCCCGAGAGCAGCAGCGCTGCCCAAAGCTATTTAATGAGAGCCACGTGTCATTTATAATTTTCAGGTAACCGCATTAGAAAGATTTCAAACAAAAAAGTGCAATTAATTTTAGCAATGTTTATTTAATACATTACCTCTAAATTAGTGATTTCGCATGAAATTTTTTTTGCAATACTGTGCATCTTTTCATACTAAGTCTTTGAAATCCAATGTGTGTTTTATACTAACAGCACATCTCAATTTTGACGCTAAGCTAAATTTTTCACCAGAAGTACTTGATCTGTATTTAGGTCTCATAAAATTTGCATGTACAAAAGTAGATTCACATACTTAAATTGTTCCAAACATACATAAAAGTTTTCCAGTAACTGAATTAACTATTTCTAAATTTTAATCAATTAAGCAGAATGCAAAAGTTATTGCCTCGGTTGGATTATCCACATTTCAAGTGCTTAATAGCCACATCAACTACCACATCTCTAGAGAAAAAATATCAGAAATCTCCTTCATTTCTTCAGTGTTAGAGCACACAAAGAAGGTAAATGAGATGTTTCTCAAAAACACCCAGGTGACCATGTGTGAGTGAGTGATATTGATTGTATCTTAGTTATGGCTGTTGTGAGTCTGCAGTTGATCACTGGAAAATGTGGAATTAAGATGCGTACATATATTATGATCTTGGAAAATAGCCGTCATTAAATCAATTTTGGTGACTGGTTTTCATTCCTTCAGGTCTGAAAGGATGACAGTGTGATCTCTTTGGATTTTGAAAAGTGGTCACCTTCGTGTTAGCTGAAGTGAAATTGATCACGATATTTTAGAAGACGCCCTGGCAGAATTCTGTTTTGAGATGCTAGGTAGTCAGTGGCTGCCTGCATGTCTGTGAACTGTAAAATTTTATTCCTATTCTACAAAATCTGACTTGGTTGGTGTCATTTATAAAATGTCATTTCTTGAAATAATGAATCCTAGGCAGCCTCAGTGGTAAAGAATCTAATGATGGTGGTCCTCACCCTGGCAAAGGTTGAAGGTTTCTCCAGTAAATTTGTGTCACTATATATTGATCCTGAATTTGAAATTCATTTCAGATTTTTTTTTTTGCCGGGGCCTTGACAGCATACATTTAAACTAAGAATTTGTTCAATTATGAGCTTAAACAGAAAGGCCTTGCAGATCATCATTCATCCTGAAAATCCTTTTAATTTCTACCCAGACTCCACTGAATTTTGATTCTCTTTCATAGCAAATTAGTACCACAAATTGTGTTTACACCACAATGTCTTAATAGTTTTTAAATTTCACTGAGGCTCTTTAAAATAGATTTCAGTTTTCAAGACATATTGGCCACCCACTCACTCCTCTGCTTACCCATCCACCCACTCATGCATCCTTTATGAGCTAGGCATTATTGGTGCTGTGAAGGAAGTTTCCAGTTTATTTATTTGTTTGTTTGTTTGTTTATTGAGATAGAGTCTCACTACTGTAGCTCTGGCTGGCTTGGAGCTTGTTACGTAGTTCGAACTGATCTTAAACTCACAGAGAGATCTTCAGAGTGCTGGGATTAAAGGTGTGTGTTGCCATTAATTCCGATGTAATTTAGACCCCCTTAGATGTCTTTTTCTTGGTTAAGGAGGTTTGAAAGGAGATGCTATTTGAAATAAATTTTCTTTGTAGTTGTTGCAACCTTTACTCTTGCTAAAGCTATCTTTGAAAGAATCTTATCATCAAGGTGCCATTTCTTTTTAAAAAATTAAAAACCCCTCGTTTTTGAAAATTGCAGAAACTCTTCAGTGCCTCTTATTTCCATAACATTTTTCATATAGCGTCTTTGAAGTTATTGAAGTAAATTCAGTTATAGTCCCAAACTTCCTTTTTTTGTTTGGTTTTGTTTTTGAGACAGGGTCTTACAGTGTCTAGCCCAGGCTGGCTTGGAACTTGATTTGTAGATCAGGCTGGTCTCAAACTCATAGGTATCTACCTGCCTCTGTGTCCTACATGCTGGGATTAATTGTCCAGTACCACCACACCCATCTAGTCCCCAAACCTCTTGTCCTAACAAATGTAGCAATTACTGGAAAGAAAAGGTATTATGCAAATACAAGTTAATGACTAATTTATGTCATAACTACTTACTGTCCCTTTTGTAGATTTATAGTTTTATAGGTAAATGTAAAATCAGTATTAGTATGTGAAAGAAGTTTTAAAACAGTTCATTTAAATTAAAACATAAAAAAACACACCATCTTTCTGTCATAAGCAGTGTCTTTGAAAGAGGATCACACAATGTACAATTTTTAGCTTGTGTAGGATGAATATTTGTCCTGAATCTTAGGATTTAGGTAACCTGTAACTTGTGACTCTCCTGCTCTGCTAAGACATAGACTAAAATTGGAATGATGCAGCATGACCCTTGCTCGAGGATGACATGCCAGTTTGCCAGGCATGCTGTATTTGCTTTCACCCCAAGAGCACTTATCATATTTAATTACAGTTACTTATTTATGGTCTCTCTACCTAGCTAATAGGTAGCTTTTTGAAGGCAGGGAAATATATAACATGCATCTTTCTCCATTGCTAAACACACTGCCTGCAATGTAATAGTCACTCATTAGCTGTGGAATAAATCGAGTAGTTTTAATAAAATCTCATTAAAAGACAAAAAGTGTATTTATCAGCCTTGGAGAAATTGCCCCAAAAGGCTGAATTAGATTAAAGTGTACTATCAGGGGAGCTGTGAAAACGGTCATTGCCAGGCCCTGTGACACAGAGCCATGCAAGGCGCAATCTCGGGGACATGTTAGGTATTTTTTAAACTACATAAATCTTGTGTGAAGAGTCACTGTTTTAAAAATTAGCTGATAAATGTAGTTTTCTGGGACTAACTTTTTAGAGAATTAAAATTTTTACAAAAAAGAGTAAATATGTTTTGTAATGCATTTCAGCTATCAGGCCAAAACATGGATTTTTATGTTCTATGCATTCATGTCTCTGAGGCTGTTGTGGAAGAATTTAGTTTCAGCCTGTGTTTGGCTTTGGTTTCATGGGCCTTTTAAGATTCACATTGATTTATGACACTCATCTAATACTAACATGGTGATTGTCTGATGTTTAGAACAACACAGAACAAGGATTGCTTCAATAACCATAGATGATAGTGTTCTACTACAATGGCTTAATTTAATAATAAATTCATTAGGTTCGTATGGATTGTTTGCACAAACATTTGGTTAAAAGAGAATGGTTAAGTTACATACATACTTTAAGTTCTGTACCTGTGATTACAATAATGTAATTTGCCAGAGAATTGAGTTAAATGCAATCTTATGTAAATAGTGGGGGGGGGGGGGGGGGGGGTGGAAGGGAAAAAGAGGGGGGGAAAGGGGAGAAAAAGAGCCCCTAAAAAAAATTTTTTTTCTTTAAAAAATTTTTAAAAAATTATTAGATTTAAAAAAAAAATTTTTTTTTTTTTTTTTTTGAGAGGGGGGGGGAAAAAAGGGCGCTCTACCTCTGTTTTAAAAAAAGTGAAATGGACCTAAAACAAACAAATGAAATATACAAATAAACTTATTGAGCATTTGTGTATTTATGTAACATGTAACATATATGTAACAACAATTAAAAAGAAGAGGTCATTGACTTGAAGGAGAGCAAGGAGGAGCATATATCAGTCTTTGGAGGGGAGAAAGAGAAAGGGAGGATGATATAATTATAATCTCAAAAAATAAAAGAAATATTTTTTTTAGAAAAGTAAACTTGTTGAGAAAGACATTTCCACTAAGTCTGACCACCTGAGTTCTATTCCTATAATCAACAATAGATTCATGTAAGTTGTCCTCTGACCTTCACACTTAAATTATGTCATATGCACAGATCAGATATGCAGGTGCAAATTAAATGAACAAAGGAATTAAAAACTTGTTTTGAAGTAGGTCTGATGGGGGTGTGCTCTCAATAGTTGCTGGGATTTTGAAACAGAGACTCTAAGCCAGCTTACCATAGAGAGCTCAGACGCAAGATTGGAACAAGATAGACATACCATTGAAACTCATCTGTAAAAGTAACTGCCTCTGCAGGGGAACCACACAGACAACTCCTTTTCTAATGTCAAGAATACCTTTCCATTGATAAGAGGAAGAGGAGGAGGATTATAATTGTAAAACAGCAACCTCATGGAGCCATGGCAAGGGCTCAGCCAGTAGGGCACTTGCTGCCTAAACTGGTGGCCCAAGTTTTATCTTTGGGCCCACATGGTGGAAGTAGAGAACCCACTTGACTCACTTCTGAAAGTTGTCCTCTTACTGTAACATGTATGTCATTGCAAGTGTGGGTGTTTGTGTGTGTTTTTACACATATGCACATACACACAATAAATACATGAAAAATAGAAAGTATGAGCAAAACAGCAACAAATCGTCTCTAAGGTCTAGTATGTTAGATTAGGATCCTTGCTGAGAGAAGGTTAGTTGCTGACACTGCACAGCACCTGGGAGGCCACAGGATATTCACATCCCCACTTTTCACTTCTGGGTAGACATGTTTTACTTGTATTTCTTGTTTTTCTTGTATTTTATAGCCAGAAACCAGATAGCAGGCTGGGTGGGCTGCAAACACACACACACACACACCATGTCCTCTGGGCATGGCTGTTTCCTCCAAAAGACATAAGCAAATTGTTAGTGAGTGAATATACCAGAGTAGACAGTGAACATGTCCACTGTCATAAACATGGCAACTAACCATTTCTTATCCAAGGAGCATAAATTGATGGGCCAGGCTTCAGTGGTTATTGGTAGGGGCAGCCTATGCATTGGTTTTGATGCCTAGAGCTTTTGTTTCCTCCAGACTGTTTTCAAAATTTGCAAACTGATGAGGTATCCTGGATTGAGGGCAGTGTTTCGTCATTCCATATTCCCACAACTGTACTTAAGAGCTCTGCCTCTGCACAGTGCTCACCAATACACAGGGCACAAAACACTACCTTTTTTAGAGAGAAAATATAAATCCTCCGTCGTGTCTCCAGACACAGATACAGATTAAGCTCACTACATCAAGAATGTCATGTTTTTTCATGGGATCTGGGGATCAAACTCAGGATCTCATGATATGATGCAGATTGTAACTTGTATTTTTGATTGAAAGATTATGTCATGCTCAGTTGAAGTGTACGTTACATGATGAGAATTCAGTTTGTAGAACCATGCTAACTCAGTGTTAAACTGTCCAATAATAGGAGAAAATATTCATTTTTGTGTCTGTGGCAATGGGACAGTACAGTCTGTACTTCTTTTGTAAATAACAATCTTCCATCTTCTTATTGTCTGCTGAAAAGCAAATCCAGACCAAGAAGCAGATTAGAGCAAACGTTTCAAGCACTGGTTTGGAAAGTCAGATAGATATGGGCTAAAATCTTAGGTTAGTTATAGATTTGCTTTTTGATTTTCAGAAAGGAAATACATGTACATAAGCACAATAATCCAAGAAGTGTTCCCCAAACCCAAGTAAACAAATATGTGACTTGTCACAATTTTCGATGAGAAGGTAACATTGGAAAACGCAAAGGTTTGGCTTTTTAAATGAAAAGATGGACTTCTAGAAGAATCAATGGTATCAGGTTTTGTAACTGAATGAGAAACAAAGGAAACAAAAAGATTTTATTCTCCTATTATTTAGTGAGGTAAATAAAATTTGAATATTATTGGATATCCATATATTAGTATAATCTCATGATACAAAAGTTAGGATATATTGTACTTTATAGTATTGATGGTTATGCCTGTCTTTTATATTTAGAGAGTGAAGGTTTTTTAAGTGTTTCTGATTATTTCCTTAGGATATAAATGCTTCATTCTCATATTTCTTAGACGTGATGTAAAAGAAATTTCTATTGATCAGTTAGGAGTGATATCGTTTTCGGTTTTAGAACACACTGTAATCATATAAAATATTACCTGATATTCTTCTCTATTCCAGTGAGCATTTACTTTATAATCACTTATCTATTTGAATTTATGACATCCAATAGAATGATCATTGCAAGAATTTTTGTAAGATACCAACTCTGATTTCATTAACTTAAAGTTCTTTTTAAGACACTATGTGTTTTACTAAGCCATCTTTATTGTAATTTTATAGTATATGTCTTACTTGTCAGGCACTATGATAAGAGAAAAGAGAAATTGCCTACTTCCTTGATACTAAACACAGGACATATAAAATTAAAACATATAATTGTAATCAAATTCACATGCTACAAACTGCTCACCTAATGAACGTGGTTATACATTTTATCATAGTTCATTCTAATTTTCTGAAATTTAGAATGAAAAATTGGCTTGTTATTTTTGCAGTAGTTAGACCTTGAAATCAAACTTCCAGTGTTAAAGAAGCCACTCGATGTACTGCTATGGAAAAAAAAAAACAAACAAAAAAACTTGAAACTCTTTAGAAGATACAAAACTAAAAATAGCAACCCCCAAAAAACAAAGTATTTTAGGCCCATCAGTCTCATTGGTAATGCAAAGCTCTTAACAAAGCCTTCATCTCTTTATAAAGCCCCATAGTCTGGCTTCAACATTTCCCTCCAAACCTACTTTCTGTCATTCTTTACCTATACTCCCTCAGTGTACCCAAGGTACAAAAATTGTACACATTGTACACAGTGTACAAAATGAACATATTGTCACAAAATGTACACAATGGACACAGTGTACAAAATGTACACAGTGTTCACAGTGTACACAATGTACCCAAAGTGTACACAATATACAAAATGAACACAAAATGTACATAGTGTACACAATGTACAAAAACTGTACCCAATGTATAGAGTGTACAAAATGTACAAAAATGTACATGGTGTACACTATAAGTACACAATGTACACAGTGTACAAAATGTACACAATGTACACAGTGTACACAATGTACACAAAATGTACACAGTGTACACAATATTCAAAAAGTGTACACAATGTACACAGTGTACAAAATGTACACAATGTAAAGCATATATACACATTGTACACAAAATATGCACAATAAACACAGTGTACACAATGTGGCGTGTTAAGTTTAAAAGCAAATTAAGATGATCATTTCCTACTTCATGGAACCTAGACCTGCTAGCACCTGCTTATAGCTCTAGCTTTCCCTAGGAAGGACTACCAGATCTCAGTCAAACTGTTATTCACTCTCTAATTTCCTTTAATGAGTTCATAGAGAGAGAGAGAGCTAACTGAAACAAGAGCCCTATAGCAGTGCTGTCACAGATGATTGTAGAGGCAAGCTTGGTTTAAAGACCAAAGTGATCTCACCTTTCTTCTCATAGTCATACCATCTCATCCTTCCATCCCTAGGTGCCTTGCTCTTCTACTGATACTCCGTAACCAGAACCATCATGCCTCGTGGTCATAAAAGTAAACTCCGAGCCCGTGAGAAACGCCATCAGGCTCGATGTGAAACCCGATCTACTCAGGATGTTCAGGTACTGACAGTAGAAGAGAGAGATAATCCTTCTTCCTCTTCTCCCCTGTATAGTAGTGATGTCCAGAGCTTTTCTGATGCTGAATCACTTGGCAAACCCAAGATGGCTCAGAGGCCCACCACTGCTTCTGTAAGTGCTCCATGCATCACGTCGGATGAAGGTGTGAAGAGCCAAGATGAGGTGAGACCAAGTACTTCCTGGGCACGTTCCTCAACTAGTAATCCATTGTCAACCAAGATAGTTGAAAAAGCAATTTCATTGGTACTGTTCATGCTGCGAAAGTATAAAAAGAAGGAGCCAATAACAAAGGAAGATATACTAGAGCATGTCATTCCACACAACAGGAAAGAGTTCCCTGATGTTCTTAAGAAGGCCTCTGAGCTCATGGTGCTGACCTTTGCTGTTGATGTTAAGGAAACTGACCCAACCAGACACTGCTATGAACTTGTCAGCATATTTAGTCCTACTGGTGAAGAACTTACGAATTGTGAGGAAATCATGCCCAAGAGTGGCCTCTTGATGACAATCCTGTGTGTGATCTTCATGAACGGCAGCTGTGTTAATGAGGAATATGTCTGGGAAGCACTTAGTGTTATGGGAGTATATGCTGGAGTCAATCACTTCATCTATGGAAACGTCAAGAAGCTCATCACCAAAGATTTTGTGAATGGTGGGTACCTGGAATATCGGCGGGTACCTTACAGGGGTTCGCAATGTTTTCAATTCTTGTGGGGTCCCAGGGCCCTCTTTGAAACAAGAAAAATGAAAGTACTTGAGTTTCTGGCCAAAGTTCATAACACTGTTCCCAGTGCCTTCCCATCCTTGTATCAAGAAGCTTTGAGAGCCGACCAAGAGAGAATGCATGCTAAATTTGCATCTATGATGCTCTTTGGTTTCTTGGACGATACAGAGTCCGATGACAATTCCAACAATTCCTCCAACCAGCACTGAATTCCAAAATTCCTGCTTTTCATCAGTTTGAAAGACAACATTCAATCAACTAGTGGGGACTGAGGTGGTGTTGGAGAGAAAAGAGTGCATCTCATATTTGTAGCCTTATTCCACATGGGTAACATTCAGTTTTGCTTTTTCAAGTTTCCAAACTTCTCTTTCAGTTAAGAGTTTCAGTACTGAAAAAAGTTGAAATACATCTTATTCATCTGAAAAAAGAAAACAAGGCACCAGAATAGACATTTTCTTAGAAGAAGCAAAACTTCAATAAAATTGTTTGCAAGAAGAAAATATGGAAAACATGGTAGTAGATGATGCACTCTTGGCTATTCTGAATCTTGTTATCTGATCTACAAAATAAAATTAAATGAAACTTATGTGCCTGGATGTATTTCATTCATTAAACAATGTAGGAACATGAATTATGATAAAGTTAACTTCTTACTCACTGACACTTTTATTCCCCAAGCAAACATTTACCAAACATCTATTCTCTGTAAACAGGAATGATTTGTGGGGAAGAAGAAGCAGATAGAGAAGCCGGATGAAGAGAAAACAGTGACAAAATAATGAATGGGGCACGGCTTTTAGACTTTTGGAGTCTGGGAGCAACTATTACACAAGATGGCACTCTATCCTCTAACACATAAGTGAGAGTACAAAGGACGGTGTGGAGGTGTGAGAATTTAAAGTTCTTATAAGAGAATCATTCAAAATAAGACACTTTGGGGACTAAGAGAAACTCACACCTTTTCTAACTGGAAGACAGAGCTCAGTTAATATGAGTCCTGGATTAGAAGAATGTGGGCAAGTGGTGAGCATGGCCTGGCCCCAAGTGTGGTGTGTCATAGTGGTGAAAGAAAAACCCACTAATATAAAACTACGATTAGTGGTTTGGAATCATATATCAACCCAAATTATCTCCACCAGTGGTGGGATAGGAATCCACCCTCAACTCCTAGTGTAGATGAACATAGAGAACAGGACATACATTACAGATATAATATATATGCCATAATATGTGTAATAGTATATATTTTATAATTATATCTTATATTATAATTATATAGTAATACATTATATATCATGCATATTATATATTATATTAAATATAACATTTAATGTGTATTTTGTATAATATAGCATGATCATATAAACATATACTATAATCATTTATTAAATATTATATGTAATAACTAATATTACATATAATATATCATATGTGTTGGGAGCAGTGAACCCCCAGATCTTTAATTTTTTGTAAACAAGTTGTTTTCCCCTGATCTGAGTGCCTACAGCTGCTCTAAGCATGAGACCCTCAGGAGTTTCTGATGGCAGGGGAATGGTTTTTGGTGTGTTTGGCTGGGGCGTGGCTATTCCTATATAAGCTGCCCCTATACACAATAAGGGGGGCATTCTTGGGTCATTCTGGCTTTAAAAATGACTCATGTCTCTCTCTGTCTGTGAGTCTTTGTGTGTTTCAATCTCCAGCCCCTTGCCCGGTTCACGAACTGTATGATGGCGCATAGAGCGCAGATGGGGCGTGATGCACAGCAATATGTATTTTATATATTAAATAATATATGTGTATAATTGAACATATTGTATTTGAAATAGTATATTATATGTAATGTGATATATTATAGATAATGTATATATAATTCTTTCTGGTACCTGTAGAGTGGAGAACAGGGTATCATAATCTCTAGGAGTCACAAGCAGTATGATCATCCCAATGTGGCTGCTGGTAACCAAACCTCAGCAAGAGAAGCAAGTGCTGTTAACAACATAATAACCCTTCTAGGCAGAAGAAGAGTTATATTCAGATTGTCTCTCTGATATTATTGAGAAATGAGATGATCATCTTTTGGTAAATCACTGTACTTTTCTCTGGATTGAAGGAGTCAGAATTCAATATACTAGAAGGACATGGTAAATAAGTCATATGTAGTAAAATTTCTTAAATTCTAAGGAGAGTTTTAGCATATAAGCTATATGAGTGAAAACAGAGATTATTTTGTTATTGAAAGGGTAGGAGGAAGGTCGGTACACACTTGGGTTTGGGCAAATGCTTTAAGCTGCATCCAGGCTTAGAGTCCTCTGAGAGAGGAATTGCCTAGATTAGGTTTACCTGTGTGTGTGTGTGTGTGTGTGTGTGTGTGTGTGTGTACTTGCGTGTGTGCGTGTTGGGGGATTACCTTGATTTTTAATTAGTACTGGAGGACTGAATACCTGGTTGGCAGCACCATTCCCTAGGCAGGTTTTCCTGGCCATTATGAGGAAGTTAGCTATATATGAGCCTGCTTCTGAGACAAAAGATAGCTTAACTTCATGTTTAAAGCATCAAAATCCTAATTGAGTACTTGTCTTTACTTACACCATCAAGAGACTGTAATTCATAGCTGTAATGAACCTTTTTCCTCTCCTAAGTTACTTTTCTTGGGGTATCATCACAACAAAAGCAAGCTAGATTGATTCCTCGGTATCCAAACCAATCCTCAAATAGTGGAAGGTTTGCTGGCTTTTAGGAAATTTTCTTGCTTCTCAGAGGACATATTACATACAAATATATATATATATATATATGATATCTCATTTAGAGTAATTATATATTGATTTCTCAGCACTCTTTATTTAAGGACATCTCATATTTAAACAGAAAAAAGGTACATCCTATCATAAAGGGCTGTACAATCTGGGGTCAAAATATCACAGTAATAACTGCTGTGTTTTCACTAGACTGTGGGAGGTGAATTCTAAACAATATGTACAAAAGTCCTGGAAATGAGCGCTTCTCAGAATCATTTTGATGCAAAACTGAAGACTCATTTTGCTTAATAGTGTGCCCAGTTCAAATACCTACTAGACTTTTTCCTTTAGGCTGCAATGAGCTCCCAAATCATGAAGTGGGGACTTATTAGTTTTGAAGGTTCAGCCTAGCTTAGGTTCATTTCTGGCAAGTTCTTTTAACTTAAATTAACATGTTTCTATTCATAAACCTTTTGTCTCATGGATTTTTATTTTTCTTTCTGCATGCCCTACTCTCTGTCTGCTTGCTGGAGGCTGCCTGGCTTCTGGCTGTGGGCTTTTCCCTCTATTTTTCCTCATTCTCATCATTTCTTTCTTCCTATCTCCAGCCTAGATTTCTCCTTCTACTTATCCTCTCTGCTGTAGCATGAATTCTAGTTGTTCCTAATAATAAAAACCTAGAGTCAGATATTAGGGGGTGAAAGCTGATAGATCAGAGAAGCAATGAGGCCAACAATTAGAGAGTTTTTACCTCTACCAATACTCAGACCAAAGCAGTGGTCCTGTCTACAAAACCAAAGACTGTATGTTTCAGACTGCATCTCCAGACTGCTGCCTCATTCCACCCAGTCATATCACTCCTGTCTTCACCTCCCTATTTCTGGGATTGAAGGCTTGGGATTCCAAATGCTGGAATCATCTTTGTGTGTTGCGGGAGGTCCTTCCGCCCCTCCAACCAATAGCTGCTGAGATACCAGCCCATTGGGGCGTGGTTTCTCTCCCTTTAAAAGAAGCGGCTATTTCCTTTCTCTCGCTCTTCACTTCCTGCTCCGCTGGAGACTAGACTCCCTTCCTTGTTGCGCAGATGGCTGTTGTCCGGGATGGCGGTCTGTAAGTTTTCCCTTTTTAAATAAATAACATCCTATTAATTATAACTCCAAACTGGTGTGGCATTGTTCGTGACTTACGCCTTCATTTTGGCGCCCGAACGTTTGGCTTTTAGGACCTCTCCTTCCCCTGCTCGGCTGCTGGCCGCGAGTTTGGCTGGGCGCAAGCCCTCCCTTCCTCAGCCGCGGCCTGTGCCTTGCGGCGGCTGTGTGACCTGTGCCTTGTGCATGGAGCCAGCAGTTTAATATAAATTATCACTCACTGGCTTTTCTTGCTGCAATTCTTTGCTTTTTTAGACACCTCAGATTGACTTCAAGTCCCCACGCACCCTATTCTACCTCCCCACGTGGATTTAAACTCCACAGGCCCGCATAATCTCTGCCTGCGTGCTTTACTCTTTTCTGAGTTGTTTTTAAATCTCCCTTGCAAGTATAGCTCTTAAGTGGTGCGAAACAGAGCACGCGGTTGCCGGTTGCGGAAGCTGCAACCCCTCAGGGTGACTCTGCCACGTGGAGGCATACAAGGCTTCCGGGTTACTCTTCTCTACCCCTGGATTCTGGGTTTATGGTTCCGTGTACAACGTTTTTGTTTAGTTCGTGACTTAGGCCCCAGTGCTGAGTCCGAGATACACTCGGCCTTCAGGCCCATAATATCCAGAGAGGCAGGACGATCTCTGAGGCCGGCTGGGCAGTATTGGCACACGCCTTTAATCCCAGCACTCGGGAGGCAGAGGCAGACGGATCTCTGTGAGTTCAAGGCCGGCCAGGCGGTGGTGGTGCACGCCTTTAATCCCAGCACTCGGGAAGCAGAGACAGGCGGATTTCGGTGAGTTCCAGGCCAGCTGGATAATAGGTAAGATGGCAGTTTTCGTTTCCAACATGAATTTAACTGTTTGGGCTACCAATACAATGGGTCTTATCATGCAAGGTTTATATGACTATGAGGATAACTTAATTTACTGGCTACTAGGTTTTAGTATTCTTTTGAATATTCTATCATTTAGGAAGAATATGGTACTCCTAAGAACCATAGGTCAGGAGATTCAGGATTCAAAAGAGGCAATAATAAAAAGACTTGAAAGGATTGAAGAAATTTTTGGAGCTGGTGAACAGAATAATAAGGCACAAGGACAGGATCCAATGCCAACACCAGCTATTAGAACTGGCTTACCTAAGGTTTTAGCAGCATACCCTATACTTAATTCTGACAAAGCATCAACTTCTAAAGGCTCAAAGGGAGTCAGAGAAGCTAGATGGACACCAATAGCAATGAATGATCTAAAAGAAATTAAGCAGGCTATAATTAATTTTGGTTTGCAAAATGCATATGTAAAGGAAATGATAAGGACTTGGGCTTCTAATGCTAGAGCTACCCCCTATGATTTCCATCAGTTAGTGTCTGCAGTTTTAGATAAGGGACCTTCCTTGATGTTTGGAATTTATTTCAGAGAAGAATCCAAACATATGGAACAGCAAGGAAGAGCAAAAGGTATTGAGGTTTCCCAAGATCAAATTCTTGGTGCAGGAGAATATGCTGATCCACAGGTCCAAGCTCTTTATGACGATGAAGTACTGTGTCTATGTCACCAAGCAGCTTTAAATGCTTGGAATAGGATACAAGATCCGGGAAAAAGGGTTGAATCATATACCAGAATTAGGCAGGGACAGAGAGAACCCTTTATTGACTTTTTGCAAAGATTAATTAAGGCTCTGGACATAGGGGTAACAGACCCAGAATCTAGACGAATACTTCTTGAATCTCTAGCTTTCGAGAATGCAAACATAGAATGCAAAAAGATAATTGGGCCTTTAAAGTCTAGATCAGCACCTATGGATGAATGGATTCAGCATACGATGAATGTTGAGGCGTTTAGCTATAATGATGAATCTTGGGTAGGAGAAGCAGTTTCCACAGCAATGAGGAGACATCAAACTGCCAGGTGTTTTAATTGTGGTAAATTAGGACATCTGAAAAGGGATTGCAGGCACAGAATTTCTAGGAATAATATCTCCTCTGGGAATGACAAGAATAGGAGACCTAGGCCTTCAGGTATATGTAGGCGATGCGGTAAAGGCCGACATTGGTCCAACGAATGCAGGTCAACATCAGACAAACAAGGCAACCCAATACCGCCGGGAAACTCCTTGAGGGGCCTCTCGCAGGCCCCCAAGCCAACAGTGGCCCAGTCATTCCCAGTCACAGTGGAGAACGTGCCTCACCAAGAAAATTAAAAGCTCCAATTTCTGCTGTAAAAGTAATACTGGTCTAAATGATGAATTACGCGTGGAGGATGAGTCAAAAAACTCAGTAGGACAGAGTAAACGTATATTTTGGCAGACTTCTATTAACGATCGAAGACCAAAGCTAAGAGTCTGTATAAATGGCACTTTTATTGAAGGCTTATTAGACACAGGTGCGGATGTAAGTATCATTACTCCAGAATCCTGGCATCCGAATTGGCCTCTTCAAGAGGTAGATGTTCAGTTTCTGGGAATTGGAACCCTATCTCGTGTAAAACAAAGCACAAGATGGGTTGAATGCATAGGGCCCGAAGGGCAAATAGGAAGACTAAGGCCATATATAGCCAATATTGCCATAAATTTATGGGGCCGTGACCTGCTACAGCAATGGAATACCCAGATTAACATTCCTGTAGTTCCAGGAACTCATAATTCTAGGAAAGATATGATGCGGTATTATGGAAAAGGTCACCAGCCATTCAGGCTGTACAAGAACATACAACAAATACCAAACCTTTAGAGGTACCAACAGCCCTACCTTTAAAATGGCTAACTGAGAAGCCAATATGGATCAAACAGTGGCCTTTAGCTGAAGATAAATTGCAGGCATTGGAACAGCTGGTGCAAGAGCAACTAGATGCTCACCATATTGAAGAATCAACTAGCCCTTGGAATTCTCCTGTGTTTGTTGTAAAAAAGAAATCTGGTAAATGGAGAATGGTGACAGATCTAAGAGCTGTCAACAAAGTAATTCAACCTATGGGCCCACTACAATCTGGAATTCCTTTGCCTTCTCTACTACCAAAAGGATGGCCTCTTATAGTTCTTGATTTGAAAGATTGTTTTTTCACTATACCGTTACAAGAAAAGGATAGAGAAAAATTTGCCTTCACAGTGCCTACTTATAATAATTCTCAGCCTAATAGGAGATATCAATGGACTGTCCTCCCACAGGGTATGCTCAATAGTCCTACATTGTGCCAATATTTTGTAAGTAAGCCATTGGAAATAATTCGTAAACAATTCCCCAAGTCCATAATTTATCATTACATGGACGACATCTTGTTATCTGATTCAAATAAAGATACTTTAGAAAGGATGTTTGAAGAAGTAAAGAAAGTCTTGCCTAGGTGGGGATTACAAATTGCCCCTGAAAAGATTCAAAGAGGAAATTCTATTAACTACCTAGGTTACAGAATAGGGTTAGAGAAAATTAAAACGCAAAAGGCACAAATTAGGAGAGAGACCAGTTAAAGACTCTTAATGACTTCCAAAGATTGTTAGGAGATATTTCCAGTCTACGACCAGCTGTTGGGATAACACCTGATCTAATAGTTCATTTAAACAAAACCTTAGATGGTGATAAAGATTTGAATAGTCCAAGAAAACTGACAGCTGAAGCAGAAAAGGAACTGACAATGATTGAGGAAAAATTACAGGAGGCGCATGTGGATAGGGTGAACCCAAATCTTAGCTGCATCCTAGTCATATTGCCTTCCAGAATTTCTCCTACTGGGATTCTAATGCAGAGGGAAGATATTATTTTAGAGTGGATATTTATACCTAATAAACCAAGTAAAAAATTAAAAACTTATGTGGAAAAAGTCTCTGAATTAATTATAAAAGGTAAGCTGAGACTTCGTCAACTAGCAGGTATAGACCCAGCAGAAATTATAGTGCCTTTTACTACTGAAGAAATAAAAAAGTTATGGGAAGACAATGAACCGTGGCAAAGAGCTTGTGCTAATTTTTTGGGAGAAATTAATAGCAACTATCCCAAAAGTGGTAGACTTAACCTCATAAAGAGAACTTCTTGGATTCTTCCTAAAATTGTACGTGATGCTCCAATAACTGGAGCCCGTGCGTTCTATACTGATGCGAATAAATCAGGGAAAGCAGGTTACAAGTCAGATGAATTGAGTAAGGTGGAACAAAGCCCTTATAATTCTGTCCAGAAGGCAGAATTATATGCCATTCTTATGGTGCTAAGGGATTTTAAAGAACCTCTTAATATAGTTACAGATTCTCAATATGCAGAAAGAGTTATCTTGCATATTGAAACCGCTGAATTTATACCAGATGACACAGAGTTGACTTCATTGTTTATCCAGGTACAAGACATAATCAGGAACAGGCTTTGTCCGATGTACATAACACACATCCGGTCCCATACAGGTCTGCCTGGTCCTCTAGCCCAAGGCAACGCTGAGATTGATCAATTATTGATTGGAAGTGTGTTGCAGGCCTCAGAATTTCATAAAAAGCATCATGTCAATAGTAAAGGCCTAAAGAAAGAATTTTCCATTACTTGGCAACAAGCTAAAGACATTATAAAGAGATGTCCTACTTGTTCTTTCTATAATCAAACACCGTTGCCTGCAGGGAGTAACCCAAAGGGTACTAAGAGAAATGAAATCTGGCAGATGGATGTGTTCCACTTTATGGAATTTGGTAAATTAAAATATGTACACCACACCATAGACACGTATTCAGGTTTTCAATGGGCTACTGCCCTGAGTTCAGAAAAGGCTGATTCAGTAATCACACATTTATTGGAAGTTATGGCCATCATGGGTATACCTGCACAAATAAAGACAGATAATGGTCCAGCATATGTATCTAAGAAAATGAAACGCTTTTTTGACTATTATAATATAAAACACATTACAGGTATACCAAATAATCCTACAGGACAGGCAGTTATAGAAAGATCAAATCGTACTATAAAGGATATGCTGAACAAACAGAAAGGGACTGAAAATACCCCCAGAAATAGATTACATAATGCTCTATTAACCTTGAATTTTCTTAACGCTAATGAGAAAGGAACAACAGCAGCAGAAAGACATTGGATAATGGAAAAGTCTGCTGAACTAAATCAACCGATTTATTTCAAAGATGTGCTGACCTCTCAATGGAAGCCAGGAAATGTGCTACGTTGGGGAAGGGGTTTTGCTCTTGTTTCCACAGGAGAAGAAAAATTGTGGATACCATCAAAATTAATAAAGTTTCGATTTGAAGAGGAGAAACCTCTTGGAAAGGAGAAATGACAACCCATCCACAATGATGATATTCATACAGGTGGTAAGAAAAACATATAGAATGGGGGCAGGGTTCTGTTCTTATCTCCATAGGAAAACACTCATCTTTGAAAAATTCAAAGGAAAACACTCATCTTTGAAAAATTCAAAGGACCCTGGATGTTTGGATACTGACAAATGGAAAAATACCTGCACAATAGGAAATATCAAGAAAACTGAATGGGTTGTGTAAGTATAATATATTAAACCATATTTCTAAATTTATAGAGCTGGTTTTGAAGTTGGACTCTGGCTCAGTCCCTCTCCAATTCCAAGCCTGTTGGTAAGAGAAAAACCCAGAGTTTCTGGAGTTTCTGACTCATGTCAAGAGCCATGATATGGGACAGAAAGAAATATGAGTTTAGAAAACATCTTTGCTTTTCTTCATGTCTATCATACTTTTCATTGAATATATCTATCATGCCTTTCATTGAATATATATATGTCTATATGATTAATGCTTAAGTTTTTCACAATGAACAATGAGTCTTTCCTGAAGTGACATTTGAAGTTTCCAGGAAGAAGATGGGGCCCCACAACAACAACTCTACCTGGTTGATATGACGTCATGATACTGATAGCGCTACTACAAGACCTACTACAAGTTTTGGGTACCAACTGCACAAGACGATCCCAACTTGGTTAGCTGAAATGGTGCACATCTTGTACAACATTCTGGCCAGACCTCCACAAAATACTCAGAGACTATTTGCAATTTTAAAAGACATTGATCTTGAAATTTAACCATCATTTTACTTTCACAGGATCCCCCAGAAAGAACGTCGCCCCCATGACAGCTGGAAGTAATTCTAGAGGACGACGTCCCCTCTCCCAGTAAAGTTTGCCCCTGGGTTTAGGGACATCATTTAGGGGTTGGGAGGTTGGGGGAGGAATTTTATAAGCTCAGGGATCATTTTGGAAAAAAAAAAAGGGATTGATGGGATAATAGATTTATAATTGTGAGTTACTGTTTTTAGACAAATATATTGATATCGATTTTTGTATATTGATACAAAGTTAAATTATATTGACTATTGTATGCATGTATGTTTCTACCTCTCTTTAAAACATTTTTTATGTATTGACATATATTGTATTGATATATATATATTGTATATATTTACCATATTGCAGTGTACATCTCTACCTCTGATTAAGATACTCATATATTGTTTGTATATTGATATATATTTACCATATTGCAATGTATATTTGTACATTGTTTATATTTGGAGGTCATTGTCCTCATTTGTTTCACAGTCGTTTATTGTCTTAGTCTTTAAGTTAGATAGATATTGAGAATTATATAGATTATAGTCATCTAAGTTTGTCATTTATAATTAGACTAATCAGGTTCTTTAGATATATAGAGATTACACTCAGTATAGACAGACGGTCTTCGACCTCTTCAAAGAGCTGTAGAAAATGGCCTTTAATCTAACTCAGAGTTTTGTGGTAGTGAGACACAATTGCTCCTGGCAACACCGCTCTATTCCCGAGAGAATGTTGAGCACCAACGACACTCCACCTGGAGCCTTTTCTTTTTGGCAGAACTGGCCTTGGGGCAAAGAAATGCCCATACCTCAACCACTGACAGAGATACAGAGCGTGCATCAATGGATAAAACAGGACTGTCATATCCTGCCAAGACAGGGTAAGATAGTTTTGAAAAGTTGCTTGCCTTTGAAAATGGTATGTCAGTTATGTTAGGCCTTAGCCAAAGTTGGTTGCTTCGACACTGCAAACATGACTTTGGGTGATTGCCCAGGTAGCTAGTTGTCTCTGTGATTTGTTGCATGTTTTGGAAGTTGTTTTACTGAACTTCCTAATTACTCAGGTAACATTATTTCCCTTCTCAGATCTTCGATGGGGTTGAAGACTATATAAATGTAGTTACTTTTCTCTCATGACTTGGCCAAGTTATTTATTATACAAGACCTAAGCTAGTTAGAATAGGATATTTGTACTTATTGTATATAATTTTGTAGTAGGTTTAGAACTTTCTTACTTAAACAAAAGGGGGAGGTGTTGCGGGAGGTCCTTCCGCCTCCAACCAATAGCTGCTGAGATACCAGCCCATTGGGGCGTGGTTTCTCTCCCTTTAAAAAGAAGCGGCTATTTCCTTTCTCTCGCTTTCCTGCTCCGCTGGAGACTAGACTCCCTTCCTTGTTGCGCAGATGGCTGTTGTCCGGGATGGCGGTCTGCAAGTTTTCCCTTTTTAAATAAATAACATCCTATTAATTATAACTCCAAACTGGTGTGGCATTGTTCGTGACTTATGCCTTCATTTGTGTGATCTCCATTTCTCTTATAGACTGGATCAGTTTTGTGTAGCACAGGGTAGGCTTGTACTAACAGAGAGTCATCTGCCTCTATCTCTTGAGTCCTGGGATTAAACGTGTGTGCTTTGGTGATAATTCATTTGTATTTTAATAAATAATGCTTGGTTGAAGATCGGAGAGTAAAACAGTAGTCCTGGTCAGCTTTACAGACTAGGCAGTGGTGCACACACATTTAATCCCAGTAACCATATAAATTTGCCATAGAAAACTGGCAGTAGTGGTGCATATCTTTAATCCCAGAAGAGAGGAATGTAAGACAGGAGGAGAGAGCTCTCAGAGTCTCATTCTGAGGGATTCTGGGGACAAGACTGCCATTTCAGACTGAGGTAAGAGTCAGTGGCTGGGTGTTTTGCATTTATGACCCTCAGGTTGAACCCCAATCTCTCTCTCTTGGTTTTTATTAATCACGCTACATTTGGTGCCCAACATGGGGACAAATTATTTGGGACTGAATGAGAGTGAGACCACGTGGGACAGAAATTTCTGTCTGCAATATGGCACCACTGCCTGGCCTCTCGTGGCTGAGTTCTGCACTCTGACCTTCAAGCAAACTTTATTTGTTAAATCACATAAAATATATCACTACACACTGCTTGCCACCCTCAGCTATTCCTCTTCTGCCTACCTACTGGCCATTCTATTTTTTATTAGATCAATCAGGTGACTTAGGTGAGCAAGGTGAGTCAGCAACACATCTTTTCAAAATAAAACAAATGCAGCATAAACAAATGTAACACATATTTACATTTTTAAACAAATGCAGCAGAAACAAATATCTTTACATAGATAAAATAACATTCCAGAACATTTCCTTCTTGTCTAAATAAAACAGAAGGGTTTTAACTTTAACATTAGTAAAGCTTCATAAACAAGAATAATTATTAAGTAAGGATTACATTTATAATATTCAGATCTTTTGCATTTGGCAAATTTGGAGGATCATTAGGAAAACTGTCACTATCTAGTATTCAGTTTTATCAAAGACCATACAAGAATGTAATATCACCCAAGTAAAGAGTAAATATAGTGCAATCCATTTCCAAACCTATAGAAATGACAAGTGTCTGGCTGCCTAGACAGTCACCCAAGGTTCCTCTGCAATATTGTGACATCCATCTTTGACCTAGAGGCATAGAATATCTGGTGACTGTTCTATGAAGAAGGAGTTTTGAAGGGTTCTCCTGCTTTGTTTTGGCAAAGTTCAGCAGTCACTTTCTCTTGTATCCTGCAAAATGCCTGGATGACTTTTCTATGAAGTAGTAAGTTTGAAGAACTGTACTGTCTTCTTTTCACAAGCTCAGCAGTTCTTTTCATTTGTGTCCTGCTTCTCCAGTTTGCTCAGCATATTTTCAGCAATCAAAGCATGGGAAGTTTCCGCCCAAATGGCTAATTACCTTTGCCATATGAAAAGGAAACTTGATATATAGGTTTTTTAAATTGATTGATTTTTAAAACAATCTTATCATTTTGTATGCCAATCCCAGTTTCCATTCCCTTTCCTCCACTCACTCCCCCTACTTTCCACCCACCCCACCCCCATTCGCTGCTCAGAGAAGGCCAGGCTTCCCATTGGCAGTCAACAAAGTCTGACAAATAGCTTTGAGGCAGAACCAAGGCCCTCTGTCCTATATCCGGGTTGATCAAAGCATCCCTACAAAGAGAATGGGCCACACAATCTATTTTAAGCATTAGAGATAAATTCTGTTCCCACTGCCAGTGGCCATACATACTACCTAAGCCACACGACTGTCACCCACACACAGAGGGCATATTTGGTCCTATGCAGATTCCCCTGAAGTCAATTGTAAGTAAGTGAGCTCCCACTAGCTCAGGTAAGCTGTTTCTATGTGTATCCCCATCATGGTCTTGACTTCTTTGCTCATATAGCTGGTCCTCCTTCTCTTCGACTGAACTCTGAGAGCTCAGCCCAGTACTTAGTTGTAGATCTCTACATCTGCTTCCATCAGTTGCTGAATGAATGTTCTATGATGACAATTAAGATAGTTATCAACCTGATTACAGGAGAAGGCCATTCCAGGTATCCTTTTTACTATTGCTAAGGGTCTTAGCTAGCTGGGGTCATCCTTGTGGATTCCTGGAAATTTCCCCAGTGCCAGGTTTCTTGCTAGCCATATAATGGCTCTCTTAATCAATGTGCCTCTTTTTTTGCTCTTGTTCTCTGTCTTTCCCCAATCTTGATCATCTCATTCCCTCATGTTCTCATTCCCTCTCCCTTTCTTTCTTCACTCACTTTCTTTCTTCACTTTCTGCCCTCCTTTCTCCCCCACCACCATGAACCAATTTTTTCCAGGAGATTGTGTCTAATTCTCCTTCCCAGGGGGATCCATGTATGTCTCTCTTAGGTCTTCCTTGTTACCTAGATTCTCTGGGGCCATGGACTATAGATTGGTTATCCTTTGCTTTATATCTTATATCCATTTATGAGTGAGTACATACCATGTTTGTCTTTCTGGGTCTGGGTTATCTCACTCAAGATATTTTTTTCTAGTTACATCCATTTTCCTGCAAATTTCAAGACGTCATTGTTTTATACTGCTGAGTAGTATTCCGTTGTATAAATGTACCACATGGATATTCTTCAGTTGAGGAGCATCTAGTTTGTTTCCAGGTTCTGGCTGTTATGAATAATTCTGCTATAAACATAATTGAGTAAATGTCCCTGTGGTTTGAATGTACACATTCATTGGGTATATGCCCAAGAATGGTATTGTTGTGTCTTTAGGTAGATCACTTCCCAATTTTCTGAGAAATTGCCATACTGATTTCCACAGTGGTTGTACAAGTTTGTACTCCCACCAACAATGGAGGAGACTACTATGCAACTTCTCATATGGAGGCTCTTCAATGCCAATCATCATTTTGTGAAGTAGATTGATGTTCCCAGGAACAAACATGTCTCACTTTCATGAAAATCCCTGTGTTAACAAAACATTTTGAGTGCCATATTCTGTAGGGGTTTGATGTTTTCACAGACCACCTATCTATCTAAAATATGTCTCTGTAATGGTGAGGTAAGTCTTTATGTCTATGTGCTGCTTTTATTGATTAATAAATAAGCTGCTTTTGGTGAATGGCTTAACAGAGTAAAGTGAAGCTAAAAGAGAGACATAGAGAGATTAGGAGTCAGTGAGAAGTTATTTAGCCCCACTGGAGACAAACTCAGGATATAACATGACCCAGTACGCCACAGCCAAGTGGTGATAACACAGATTAATGGAGATGGGTTACTTTAAGCTATCCTAGCTAGCCTAAAATATGCTTAAGTTATAGGCCAAACAGTATTACAAATAATACAGTTTCTGAGTGATTATTTTGGGTCTGAGCTGTCAGGAAAAAATGAACAGCCTCCTACAACACTGTATGATCTTGAAAACATACCTAACATAACTACAAGTTTGATTGTTACAGATGACTAACTACTAGCATGTGTTTATTAATTATTCTAAATGTTTTATAATAATACTTTTTTAAGGACAAGAAATTTACCTTGCATCTTTAAGTGAACAACATAGTTACAATATCTTAAACAGGAGTATAAACATATATACATTATAAAATAACTTTATATTTGTATCAATATACCAAATACCATACCAATGTAAAATATTTGTGGTAAATACTTTTTTTATCATATAATCCTATATCCCCACTAGATCATGACCAACATCAATAGTCCAATGAATAACCAAACCCAACCCACCATACCTCTTGGAAATGTGGGCGTTGTTTTCTCTAGGTTGCTTCCTGTTGCTTATGTATAAAGGTATGTTTTAGGAAACTTGAGAAAATTGAAATAATGGCCATGTCATAGGAAATCTAATTATAACATGTGTTGTCCATTGTCTGAGCACTAGAAAGGCACAAGGCTTATTGGTATTCCTAGTAAGAATAGTCTGAGGCTGGACCATCTCAACCAGCAGACTTCAAGCTGTTCTGGATGCAGAACTCTAAGGGAATGGGAACAGAAGCCCTCAAAGAGGCTGGATCACCTGAGCCACCCATTTTCATTGGTATCTGGTCCCCTTGCTCTGAAAAGACAGAAACTTTAAAAGGCAACATAGACATCTGCAATATGACAAGTATGAAATGTGAGTTGTACACAAGCCAGACAAAGATGAGTTTTGTGTTTTTTGTTTGAGCAGGTAAAATGTATGTAACATGTCTTATATTTTTTTCTAGGTGTATTTCTTTAAATATGTAGCCAGAATTTTCAGGGGCATCCTCGGATCAAACCTCATCACTATTAACCTTGAACGAATCCATAGCCTTTTATTTTCTGTGAAAACAAAAGCATAACCTCTTCCCCAATGGAATACATTTTTTTACTTCCATTTTAAAATTAAAGCATTGCTAAAATACCTAGGCTGTTTTAACTTAGCAGTCCTTTTCACAATTTCATGTCTCTTAGCAGCTGTTTTTTTCACTCATTAGCATTCATAAAACTCAGAATGAACACAGTACCATACAGAATCCAGACTCCGTTTATTTTTTATCTTTATGTGGATTTTTCTTTTAAATTATTTATAAACTATTTACCTTTTTCTAAAACTGTTTATACCCATTTTCTTTTCTTTCTTAAGCCTACCTATATTTTCAAATACACTGTAACCTGTTTACAGCTTGTTTTGCATCTGCATCTGTCTTTATTTACTAGCATTTTCTGTCTGTATAAGTAAAACACTAAACTGCTAAGCCACTGCTCAGACTTCTGTTTTGGCTTTGGTGGCTGGCTCCATGCCATATTGGGGTCTGTGAGAATGAGAGTGAGACAGGGTCAGTCTGGAGGAGCCTTTGTCCAGGAACTACATTCAACAACTCCAGCTCTAAGAAATCGGTGCTTGCTCTGGGGCAGGTAATTTTTCTTAGTTTTTGTTCCTACTTTCTGTACTGATATGGAAGAGACTCTTAAAGGAGTCATAGTTTTTTTATTTATCTTCTCAGATTTGTCAATCCTTGCATCAAATATACCAGTCTTTTCCTTTTTAGTTCACCACCCAGCTTCCAAATCATGACATAGAGGAAAGATCATGGAACCATGGTGTAAGCAAAAACATCTACTGAGGTTGAGTCTTAAAAGCCCAGGAGTTTTTCTAAGAGATAACATTTCTTTGGAAGAGGAGAGTTGGCTAGCTCAAGAGACAGAACATCAGTTGACCTTACATACTGTTCTTGTAGAGGCCTAGAGTTCAGTTCCCAAATACCCATATAAATCTAGCTCCAGGGATTCATGAAGATTTTGCTCTCCATGAGGACACACACATATAGCATTCACACACACACATACACACAGAAAGAGAGAGAGACAGACAGATAGACAGACAGAGACCGTGACTGAGACAGAGATGGAGACAGAGAGAGTGAGAAACATATATACACAATATATACACAGACTTAGATATGCACATGTACATACAATTAACTATAAATCTTAAAAAAGGGTTATATGGTAATAAAATAAATAACTCAATAATATTCAGTGATCTTTGTCTCTCTGTAAACCCCTGAAGATAATTTTGCTTTTGTGTAATAACAGAAATATTCTTGTTGAAAACTGAATAAAATAATTCACCTTTTGACACATTTCTCCTGAACCTGATTTTCCTCAATATGATAATTAATGACTTGTTTTATTTTAAAATTTTATTCCAGAATCTTTCCATAAATGACCATAAAAGATTATTGTAAATGTTTTGGTTTGTTGTTTTCATTTTCCTATCACCTAAGCTGGACTGGAATTCACTCTAAATATTAGATGCCCTTGAACTCAGTGTATATATTATGCTTTCTCTTCCTATTATCAGTGTATAAAATGAGTGCAGAATCTTTATGATAGTATAGACAGACTGGAATCTTTCTCTCTGTGTGTGTGTGTGTGTGTTTAATTTAACCATCCTCTTCTCAATGGTAATATATATTATTTTTCATATTTTACTATAATTTCTAGAACTGTTATAAAATACTTTGAACATGAATGCCTGGGAAAATATGAATTTTTATAGGAAGAGGAAAATAAGATACAAATTCTATTAAAAGAGAGGAATGTCATGATTATATTTATTAATATATCTGATTTTTTCCAATATAGTGTTATTAATTGAGCAATGTAAATTCATATTTCTATGTTAATTTTTGCAAATAATTTATATACCTACAGCCTTTTTTGTTTTGTCAACTTTTTAAATTTTGTGCAAACTTTAGGGTGCAAACTCATTGTCTTGCTGCTATATTAATTTCTCTATTTTGTAAGCATCCTAAGAATAAGATTAATTTATTCTTTCACCCATTAAAAAGTGGAACTTATGTAGGACTCTCTTGAATACCACAATTTCTCTGGGCATGCTTTAAGACAATGAGGTATTTTTTTTATTTGAAAACTAAAGGGAATTGGTTTTTACATGATAAATAACCTTGGCTACTTTGGAGTATCAGGAAGTGCTGGAGTTAGAGATATTTGATGAATCTATGAGAAAATAGCAACAAGTCTAGAGAGCAGAGGAAGTATTAAAGTCAGTATGAGTCATTTGTTTCTGAAATATCAATTATCTGCTATAGATGTCCAAGGTAACTTTTTCTTATCAGTAACAAGGCATTACTGCATTCATTCATCTTTTCCTTTGTGAAAAATAAAAAAACATTTTTTGTCATTCTATCAATTCTCCTTCGTTTCTAATTGTGTATATGATTGATTTTTTTGAGTAAATGTTTCACGTTAACTCAGGATAAAATGAAACTTAACTCTGCAGTTCAGGTTGTCCTTGAACAAATGATAATCCTCCTACTTTTAATTTCCAAAAATGGCTGCAACAGTTTTAAAGTTTTATTTATTTTATGTGTATGTATGTTTGGCCCAACTCTATACATTGTGTGTACCACATATACGTGTGATATCTGAAGAAGTTATAAGAGGGCTTCCAATCTTTTGGAACTGTTGTTATGGATGACTGTGAACCACCACATGGGACCAGGAATTGAACCTGCATCCTCTGCAAGAGCAACACATGTTCTTAATTGCTAAACCATCTCTTCAATCTCATGCAAAATTTTTAAAGTAATGCAAAGTATCATCATTTTACTTTCTTCATACCAATAGCATTTTAGGTTATCAGTATTTTTTAATTTTAGTTATTCTCATCAATATATATCATTCTCAGACTAACATACACTTTTTAAAAATGTTTCTACCCTGTATTAAGTAGCAGCTAGTATTGTTCTCTTTTCCTTTTTCTCCAGACATGGTTTCTCTGTGTAACAGTGCTGGAACTCACTCTGTAGATCAGGCTAACTTTAAACTCACAGAGATACACCTACCTCTGCTTCCCAAGTGCGGGATTAAAGGCTTGCATCACCACCAGCAAAAGTTAGTATTTAATATATTATATAGCTACAGTAAATAAACAATTATGCAATACAATAATGATTGAATGTGATATCTTTTAGTTATTATTGTAGTTCTAAACTGAAAACTCCCTAGTATGCTTAAATAAATTCTGAGGGTCTCCTGGGACAATTTTATTTTCTTTATTTTTGAAGTGTCAATCCAGAATTTTTGACAGTTTTACCCACAGCCCTGTGAAATGAAACCAAAGCAAAACAAAGAAAACAGGAGCCAAGGCCTTAATATGCAAGGGTCAGGTGAGCATGCCATGTGAGACATTTGAGAAATTAATACTTATTCAAAGCATGATGCTAAATACACTTACCCATACTAGGTTTAAAAAAGTAAAACAACAACAATAAGCAACCATAAACAAAATAAACCTGATGCTTATTGTTCAGAGGCAGTCTAACAGGAAGCAATCTTTACTCCACTCTAATCATAGAAATTCCACATTAATTTTGCTTCTGTGTATTTCTGTTTTAATCAGACATGTCAGGTGGCATGGAGGGAAACTGCCCCCTCTTTTGGGAATAATACATGAGGGTGAGTCAGAGTGAAGGAAGGGCAGTCCTAGCTGACCTGCTCAGCTTCTCAGCTCCACTTTTTACTATTCCGTTTATATTCTCACATTGTTGAGATAATGTATTCCAGATATACACCCTTTTCAACATATATGTCATTTATATCTTTGCTAAACTTCTCATTGAATTAAACCTAAGACCTCTCACAAGTTCACCAAGTATACCACAACATAGTAGAATCTCAAAATCTATTTGTTTATTTACTTATTGATTTCTTGAGACAGAATCTTATGAACTTGCCCAACAAAGATTTTAACCTGTGATTCTCAAGTCTCAGATTCTACAGTAGGTAGCTGCAATCATAGGCCCACACCAATAGGATAGAATTTAATTTTTTTACATGTTTTGTTTGAGGATTTTGTTAAGAGGATTGCTTAATTGTTCTTACTGGAATGAAGCCTGCTTGATCATGGTGGACGATGTTTCTAATGTGTTCTTGTATCAATTTGCCACTATTTTACCGAGTATATTTGCATCAATGTTCATGAGTGAAATTGGGCTGCAAAGGAAAAAGGCCAAGTTACTTATAAAGGTAAACCTATCAGACTTATACCTGCCTACTCTATGGAAACCATGAAAGTCAGAAGGTCCTGGATAGATGTACTGCAGAAGCTAAGAGATAATGGATGCAAGCCCAGACTACTATACCCAGCCAAGCTTCCATTCACTATAAATGGAGAAAACAAAATTTTCCAGGATAAAAACAAATTTAAACAATATGTAGCCACAAATCCAGCCTTACAGAAAGTATTAGAAGGAAAATCACAAACCAAAGAGCCCAATAATGACCACAATAACTCAAACATCTTGAGTCCCTTCACCAGTGCAACTCAAAGAAGGCAAACAAACTCTATGACTAAAAATCTGACCAGAGTTAACAACCACTGGTCATTAATATCCCTTAATGTCAATGGACTCAACTCACCTATAAAAAGGCACAGGCTAAGAGATTGGATACACAAAGAGGATACAACATTCTGCTGTTTACAAGAAACACACCTCAACCACAAAGACAGGCACCTACTTAGAGTAAAGCGATGGGAAAAGGTTTATCAAGCAAATGGCCCTAAGAAACAAGCAGGTGTGGCCATACTAATTTCTAACAAAGTTGACTTCAAACTTAGATCAATCAGAAGAGATGGAGAGGGACATTTTATACTCATAACAGGAACAATTCATCAGGATGAAGTCTCAATCCTGAATATATATGCCCCTAATATAAAAGCACCCACGTACGTAAAAGAAACATTACTAAAACTCAAGGATGCCATCAAACTGCACACACTAATAGTAGGAGATTTCAACACTCCTCTTTCACCAATGGACAGATCAATCAGACAGAAACCTAACAGAGAAATAAGAGAATTAATGGAGGTAATGAATCAAATGGACTTAACAGACATCTATAGATCATTCCACCCAAATAGGAAAGAATATACCTTCTTCTCTGCAGCTCATGGAACCCTTCTCGAAAATTGACCAAATCCTCGGTAACAAAGAAAACTTACACAGTTACAAAAAAATATTCGTAACCTCCTGTGTCTTATCAGATCACCATGGATTAAAGTTAGAATTCAACAACTATGCTACCCCCAGAAAGCCTACAAACTCATGGAAACTTAACAGTCAACTATTGACCCACACCTGAATCAAAGAAGAAATAAAGAAAGAAATTAAAGTCTTCCTTGAATTCAATGAAAATAAAGAAACAACCTACTCAAACTTATGGGACACTATGAAAGCAGTCCTAAGGGGAAAGTTCATAGCCCTAAGTGCCCACTTAAAGAAAACTGAGAAAGCATACATTGGAGACTTAACATCCCACCTGAAAGCTCTAGAAAAAAAAGAAGCAGACTCACCTAGGAGGAGTAGAAGACTGGAAATAGTCAAACTGAGGGCAGAAATCAACAAAACAGAAACACAGAAAACAATCCAAAGAATCAATGAAACAAAAAGCTGGTTCCTGGAGAAAATCAACAAAATTGATAAACCCCTATCCAAACTAATCAAACGGCAGAGAGAGAATATGCAAATTAATAAGATCAGAAAAGAAAAGGGGGGACATAACCACAGACATAGAGGAAATTCAGAGAATCATTAGATCTTACTACAAAAGCCTGTGTGCCACAAAACTGGAAAATGTAAAAGAAATGGACACTTTTTTAGATAAATACCATATAACAAAGCTAAATCAGGACCAGGTGAACAATCTAAATAGACCTGTGAGTCGCGAAGAATTAGAAGCTGTTATCAAAAACCTCCCTACCAAAAAAGTCCAGGACCAGATGGTTTCAATGCGGAATGGTACAGAACTTCCAAGAAGACCTAATACCTATACTCCTTAATGTATTTCACAATATAGAAACAGAAGAGTCATTGCCAAATTCCTTTTATGAAGCTACAGTCACTCTGATAGCAAAACCACACAAAGACTCAACCAAGAAAGAGAATTACAGGCCAATCTCACTCATGAACATCGACGCAAAAATCCTCAACAAAATACTGGCAAACCGAGTCCAAGAACACATTAGAAAAATTATCCATTATGACCAAGTAGACTTCATTCCAGAGATGCAAGGCTGGTTCAACATATGAAAATCTATCAATGTAATCCACCATATAAATAAACTGAAAGAAATAAACCATATGATCATTTCATTAGATGCTGAAAAAGCATTTGACAAAATTCAACATCCCTTTATGATAAAAGCCTTGGAGAGATTAGGGTTACAAGGGTCATACCTAAATATAATAAAAGCTATTTACAGCAAACCGACAGCTAACATCAAACTAAATGCAGAGAAACTCAAAGCCATCCGGCTAAAATCAGGAACAAGACAAGGCTGTCCACTCTCTCCATACCTCTTCAATGTAGTGCTTGAAGTGTTAGCAATAGCAATAAGAGAACACAAGGGGATCAAGGGGATTCGAATTGGCAAAGAAGAAGTTAAACATTCGTTATTTGCAGATGATATGATAGTGTACATAAGCGACCCCAAAAACTCCACCAAAGAACTCCTACAGCTGATAAACACCTTTAGTAATGTGGCCGGATACAAGATCAACTCCAAAAAATCAGTTGCCCTCCTTTACACAAAGGATATGGAAACAGAGAGGGAAATCAGAGACACATCACCTTTCACGATAGCCACAAACAGCATAAAACATCTTGGGGTAACTCTAACCAAGGTAGTGCTTGAAGTTTTAGCAATAGCAATAAGACAACATAAGGGGATCAAGGGGATTCAAATTGGAAAGGAAGAAGCTAAACTTTCGCTATTTGCAGATGATATGATAGTGTACATAAGTGACCCCAAAAACTCCACCAAAGAATTCCTACAGCTGATAAACACCTTTAGTAATGTAGCCAGATACAAGACCAACTCCAAAAAATAAGTCACCCTCCTATACACAGAGGATTTGGAAGCAGAGAGGGAATTAAGAGAAGCATCTCCTTTCACTATAGCCACAAACAGCATAAAATATCTCGGGGTAACTATAACCAAAGAAGTGAAAGATCTATTTGACAAGAACTATAAGGCATTGAAGAAAGAAATTGAAGAGGATACCAGAAAATGGAAGGATCTCCCTTGCTCTTGGATTGGGAGGATCAACATAGTAAAAATGGCAATCCTACCAAAGGCAATCTATAGATTCAATGCAATCCCCATCAAGATCCCATAAACATTCTTCACTGATCTTGAGAGGACAATAATCAACTTTACATGGAAAAACAAAAAACCCAGGATAGCCAAAACAATCTTATACAATAAAGGAACTTCTGGAGGCATTACCATCCCTGACTTCAAACTCTATTCAGTAATGAAAACAGTGTGGTATTGGCATAAAATCAGAGAAGTCGACCAATGGAATCGTATAGAAGACCCGGATTTTAACCCACAAACCTATGAACACCTCAATTTGATAAAGGTGCTAAAAGTATACAATGGAAGAAAGAAAGCATCTTCAACAAATGGTGCTGGCACAACTGGATGTCAACCTGTAGAAGAATGAAAATAGACCCATATCTATCACCATGCACAAAACTCAAGTCGAAATGGATCAAAGACCTCAATATCAATCTAAACACACTGAACCTGATAGAAGAGAAAGTGGGAAGTACCCTACAACAGATGGGCACAGGCGATCACTTCCTAGGTATAACCCCAGCAGCACAGTCATTAAGGGCAACATTGAATAAATGGGACCTACTGAAACTGAGAAGCTTCTGTAAAGCAAAGGATACTGTCACTAAGACAAAAAGGCAACCCACTGACTGGGAGAAGATCTTCACCAACCCCGCAACAGACAAAGGCCTGATCTCCAAAATATATAAAGAACTCAAGAAACTAGACTTTAAAGTGCTAATTAACCCAATTAAAAAATGGGGCACTGATCTGAAGAGAGAATTCTCAACAGAAGAAGTTCAAATGGCCAAAAGACACCTAAGTTCATGCTCAGCCTCCTTAGTGATCAGGGAAATGCAAATCAAAACAACATTGAGATATCATCTTACACCTCTCAGAATGGCTAAAATCAAAAACACCAATGATAGCCTTTGCTGGAGAGGCTGTGGAGAAAGGGGTACCCTCATCCATTGCTGGTGGGAATGCAAACTTGTACAACCACTTTGGAAAGCAGTGTGGCGGTTTCTCAGGAAATTCGGGATCATCCTACCCATGGACCCAGCAATGCCACTCTTGGGAATATACCCATGAGAGGCCCGATCATATGACAAGGACTTTTGTTCAACTATGTTCATAGCAGCATTACTTGTAATAGCCAGAACCTGGAAAAAACCTAGATGACCTTCAATGGAAGAATGGATGAAGAAAGTGTGGAATATATACACATTAGAATACTACTCAGCGGTAAAAAACAATGACTTCTCGAATTTTGCATGCAAATGGATGGAAATAGAAAACACTATCCTGAGTGAGGTAACACAGACCCAAAAAGCTGAACATGGGATGCACTCACTCATAATTGATTTCTAGAGATAAATAAAGAACCTTCATCTGACGATGGATGGAGATAGAGACAGAGACCCACACTGGAGCACCAGACTGAGCTCCCAAGGTTCCAATGAGGAGCAGAAGGCAGGAGAATATGAGCAAAGAATTCAGGACCACAAGGGGTGCACCCACCCACGGAGACAGTGGGGCTGATCCATTGGGAGCCCACCAAGGCCAGCTGGACTGTGACTGAAGGAGCATGGGACAAAACTGGCTCTTTGAATTTGGCAGACAATGAGGGCTGCTGAGAGGCCGGGGTCGGTGGCACCGGGTTTTGATCCTGCTTCATGTTCTGGCTTTGTGGGAGCCTACCCAGCCCGGATGTTCACCTTCCTGGACCAGGTTTGAGGGGGGGAGGACTTTGAACTTTCCACAGGGCAGGGAACCCTGACTGCTCTTCAGTCTGGATATGGAGGGGGAGGAGGGGGGAAGGGGGGAGTGGGAGGAAGGGGAGGTAGGTGGAGGGCTTGGAGGAGGCAGAGATTTCTTTTTTTCCAATAAAAAAGGAGGATAGCTTACAAACTTTTGGTTGGATGTCCAATGGTTAAAGCTCTAGTTATAATATTCTTATGGGAGACCTTGAGCTACTAGGTAAAATTCTTACAAAAAACAGTTTCCAATAGAGAGCTTAAAACAGTGGACTAACAGGTACTCAAGCAGGTAAAGTATAAATCAACAGATAAAGTATACAATAATCAACAAATACAGTATATTAATTATAATTCATCTATGGCAGGCGTGTATATTAAATGTAAAACTTATTCTACAACAGTTTTATAAAAAATGCTGCTTATGGCTAAATCTTCTCAGTTTTGCTAATTACGACATTAAACTCTTAATTTAAACCAGTAGCCTGTCTGATATAAAAGGACAGGATAGAATCTGGAAAATGGTTTAACAAAATATTGACTATGATCAATGTTTCTTATACTAAACAGTAGATTCATTGATAATTTTAAAATTGATTCCTGGACAAGTGCCTTTGTTAAATTCAAAGTCCAAAAACAATGGTCTTTTCCCAGATCATTGCTACAATTTATGCACCTGTATTTTGCCAATGTTATAGCAAAAAATCCCTTAAAGGATTTTATGCTAAATTTTACAAATGTCTCTTCCAATGGAGGAACTGAATATATGGCTAATAATAATAAAAATTATGGAGCATAACAAGGCTCCTTCAAAGCATCTCATAAAAGTTGCCAGCAGATCCTGATGCAAACGGATCTGGCTTGTTGACACCAAGCTGACCTTTGCTAAGACAAGGTGAAAAAGCCCTTGCAATGCATCATGAAAAAACCCGACCTGTATATATATTTGGGGTCGAGGATGTGTTTGTGCTTTTTTTTCACAGAAAGAAAATAAAATCTGGATGTGATGTCGAGGCTGCGGACACAGAGGAGTTCTAGACTTCCAGAGGTGATTGAGTAGAGGTCCTTGGTCCGGTCTTCCCTGCTCCCAAGGAAAGAAGTGCCTGCTGACAAAACCAGCTACACCACTCTGCAGGGATTCATCCTGCCTCCAGAGTCCAGGGGGAACCGGCTGACTTAAGTGCCTGGATGTGCTTCATGTAGCTGAATCCAGCTAGCCTCACCCAGGTTCCCCCACCTGTCCTGGAGCACAAATGCTAAACTGCTTCTGCAGCTTGAACTCTGGTCTGCTTTGGAGCTGAGTTGCAGACTAAACACCAGCCTGCTTTAAACTTTGGGACACAGAACTCATTTTAATTAAAATATTAACCTCTCTTCACTTAAGAAGGGGGAAAATTGGGGGTTCCTGTCACTGTTGCTCAGAGACTGGAACTGGTGGTATTTGATAACAACAATGTATGTCATTGTACTCCTACTGAAATTGATCTAATGATATCTGTAATTGCTTATAGATGTTGGGAAAAGTTTGACACATGCTGTAAAGTGTTTGGATTTAATGCATATGTTAAAAATTTTAGATTTTGATCCCTTTTACACTGCCCTAACTTCTGGCAGGCAGCACACGTAACTTTATGTGGAGTAGGCACTTAGGAAGGAGGACATACCATAGGCCAGACTAAAAGGTGAATACTGGGTTGGGAAAAAGCCCTTTCTTCTTGTCTAGAGATGGAGTTATTGGTGCCAAAACTATATCATTATATCTTTTGTTTGAGGAGCTCCTCACAGTCTTTTCATTAATGATAGACGCAGGGGCCCAATGACGGGAGTTAGTGCGGATCCTCGCCTGAATAGCACCCCATACAGAGGTTGTAGAAACCGGCTCAACATGGCATGGTACAGGTATGAGGGCGCTCTCCACATGGCCTAAGACAGGGTGCCCTGTGATCTGTTTACTTTAATCCTGCGAGATGCCTTTTATTTGAGGAGCTCCAAGGACGGGCAACTTATGGCAGGATAATCCCCCTACCTAGGACGGGGCCCTGGGAGCCCTGGGACTGGTGAGGGGGAAAGTGGAAAGGCCTGGTTCCCACTTGACCTAAGAATCATCAGGCACCCCTCTGTTCCCAGGAGAGGTGGGTTGCTTCACCACTCGCGTGGAGGGTCTCTCCTTGTCTCAGTCCCTTCTCCTTTGGATCTGACACCATGGTTTACTCTCACTGGTGCTCTCCATGTAGTAACTACCTGCCTTTATATAAGAGAAAGGGGCATCTGTTGGGAGCCGTTTTCCCCTAAAAATCATTAAAGGAACCATCACCCTGGGGAGTCTGCAGGGAACCCCACACCCATAATTGTGCTAAGAATAGTTCTATTGCCCCACACCCAATTAAAGCTGTAAATGGAAAATAAATAAATAAAAAAAACCATAAAAAACTACATGGCAATTCTCTAGAAGGCAGTTAAAATACCCTGTAGGTGCTGTCTTGAGACGCCCCTGAGAAGGAGCCACCACTAGGCCGGCTTTCTGAGGTGGGTAGGATTTGGAATGGGTTGGAATGGGATTTGAGGAAGATGAGGCCAAAGCCAAAGTGGAGCTTCCAACTGAACACCCCTGAAAGTTTTCTTTCAAGGGATTAAGATCAGTGTCAATTTTCAGCAATTACAAACATCTGCACAAGTCCGCGCCCTCCACCTGAGCATTGTGGAGCAGGGAGAGGTACTCTTGTGGCTTCATCTCTCTCTGAGGAGGTAGTGACTGCTAATTTTTTGTGCAGGAGAGAGTGTCATTTTCTTTAATGGAGAGTAGTGAGGAAGACAGAGTTTTTACAAGGGATTAACTCACTGGCTCCATCTGACCTCAAGTGACCCAGATAACAAGTATCACTGTTTATCAGCCGATATCCATAATGGATGTTTTCAAATTTTATGGTGGATTTTAGGAAGTTCCTTTCAACTTCTCTGTCTTCATATGAATTATCTGGGTCAGGGGCATAACTTAAGACCACAGCTGTGCATTAGCTAAAGTTGTAAAAGTTGATTATACAGGAAATCTGAAGCAAGAAAGGTTGACTGTTACACTGTTCTCTTAAAGACAGGTTAAACAAACAGTTTGAGTACGCAGTAGGCTGGAAGTCTTAAATGATCTTAAGGTATGTTATTAACTTTTGCTCTGAGGTCCAGCGAAAGTTCCCGGCTCTTAGAATGTCAAAGATATGTTCATAATAGTGTATTGCCACAATTGCTTTATATGATATATTTTTCAAGAAATTGAATATAACACATAAGTGTTTTGGTTTCAAAACAAAAAAAACACATTTGTTTTCATTTGCATAGAAAAGGTGGTTTTGAATAATGTATTCATTATTTTGTCCCTTATGAACTTTACATGTAACATGTCCTAAGTTCCACTTTTGGCTCTGGGGAAGGAACGAGGGACAATGTTCGGCTCTAGCCTTAGGTTGTTTATATTTCTACCAGGAAGATACATTAGACAAATAACTCATCTGCTAAATGGTGAACACACAGGAAGAAAGAAAAGTGAAAGAGTTGATCAGAAGTTCATAAAACAGATTCATAAAAAGTGACTCATGGGAGGCTAAGTTAACTATAGGTAGAACCAAATGGTCTGGGGAGGGGGCTGCTGATTGCACCTTGGAGACTGAGCTTGGGAATTCTTACATTGACTTCTGCTACTGCATCCCTGCTTGTGTAATCACTCCAGCATCACAGCCTGGACCAAGACTAGTGATAGCTCAGTCCAGGTCTCCTGCCCCTCTTGGGCTTTGTAGAAAGATGGCTGCTATCTCTTGCCATTTCTTGTGAAAGGGGGAGGGGAAGAAATATCTACCAATATTTGGTTTCCCTTGAAATTAGGGCTGACAGATAAAATGCAGTGCAATCAATCATACTTGAATTTCTTATTAATACAATAAATGTTTTGTATGCACACATTTAAAAAAAACATTCCCAGGGTCATTGATCCTAATTATACAATGTAACTTCATTCTATGCACCTCCTTTAAAACACACACACACACACACACACACACACACACACCTCTAAAAGCTAAAGCACTTAATGGGAATGACTTATAATGGCTTTATAAATGTTTTATACCTGTACCTAATTTCCTTCGGTTCTTCCCCTTTGCATTAAACCAAACGTCTGACTTAAGAAAACTTGCTTTTTTATTTCTTAAGATTTCACTGCACTCAAAAAAAGTGTTCAGCATTTAGTAGATGAACAATGAATTCATTGGTGAAGAAAATTAATAGCTGACCTTGGTAAACTACAACTCCTCATGCTTTGGATTTTATATTTTTCAAAAAGAGAATATTATAAAGGCAATTTACCATTGAAAAGTATTTTGAAATCCTTGAACAGAGAAAACTTGTCAACAATTCAAGGTCTATAAAGAATTGTGTTTGAAATTTTATATGTATTGTGTTGAATCTGTAGATTGCTTTTTGTAAGATGGCCATTTTTACCATTTTACTATATTAATCCTGCTAATATATGGGCATGGGAGATCTTTCTATCTCCTGTTATCTTCAGTTTCTTTCTTCAAAGACTTGAAGTAATTTTTGTAAAGGTCTTTCATTTGCTTGTTTAGAGTAATAGCAAGATATTTCATATTATTTGTGGCTATTGTGAAAAATGCTATTTTCCCATTTTTTCCCCAACCCATTTGTCATTTGTATTTACAAGAGCTACTGATTCTTTTTTAGTTAATTTTGGACCCAGCCAATTGCCTAATGGTGCTTACAAATTATAGTAGTTCCCTGGTAGAATTTTGTGTGTTACCTTCGTATACTATCAAATCATCTGCAAATAGTGATACTTTGATTATTTTTCCTTTCCAATTGATACCATTTAGTGTTCTTACTGTTCTAGATAGAATTTAAATCACTATATTGAATAGGTATGGAGACAGTGGGCAGATTTGTCATGTTCCTGATTTTAGTGGAATTGCTTTAAGTTTCTCTCCATTTAGTTTGATATTGGATACAGGCATTGCTGTAAATTGCCTTTTTTATATTTAAGTATGTCTCTTGTCTCCCTGATCTCCCCAAGACTTTTAAAATAAAAGGGTGTTGGATGTTGTCAAAAGCTTTTTCAGCATCTAATAAGATGCTGTTCTTTTTTTTCCTTTCAGTTAGTTTATATGGTGGATTACATTGACGATTTTCAGATGTTGAACCATTCCTTAATATGGATGTATGGGATTCTTCATAATAGAATGGGATGGTAATGATTCAAGGTAATGGGCAGATATATAGCATACTATTGATGACTTCAAATCAGAAGATGTAAGACAAAACTCACAAATTAAGAAAAGTATTCATGGGTAAATAAGACAGAACTATATTTAATTGGTAGGAGCATGAGAACATGTGAGATTCTGTAGTTATTCACAGGTGTGACACACTTTTAGAAAAGATTTACTTTACTAGCCTCATATAATTAGTTTATGCCTATGCTGGGAAAAGTATATTGCTAATTATTCTTCATACAAAAATATGTGTCAAATAAATTTTGCTAGGATAGTAATACAGTACATGATGCACATAAGTGATAAATATACTTCTGCTAAAACCCTGACAAGATCTTGGAAAAGATAATTATTCAGGTAATTATAATCCATTTGTAACAGATTATAATGGCATGCTTCTTACAGGATTGATGTGAATTCTACTGAGATTACCTACATAAATCACTCAGCAAGCAATTGGAACTCATATGACTTATTTTCCTTTAATCTCAGAATTTTTAAAAAATATTTGAAAGAGTAAGTGTGTATATAAGTAAGATTTATAAAACTGAGATTTTAAGAACTTTTTGAAATTCTGAAGGAATCTGTAACTTGAATTATTACTACAATGTCAAAATGATAAAGTATGAGAAAAATACCATCATCAGTTTTAAATATTGTTAACAAATAAAACATGCAGATCAGTGAGAAATAAAAAGAATATATAAAATATTAGATTTTACACATCACATTCTATATATAACAAATACATTATCTATCATATATACTGTGTTTAAAATTTACATTATCTAATATACTGAATATAGCTATATATAACATCTTATATGAATTCACCAATGCAGACTATAACATTAAGTATTGTATAAAATTTCATTACCATTTAAAATATTTGTTTTAAGCACATATGAATTAATGGGTTACTATTTGTTTATTACACACTATATACTACTGTTTTGACAAAAATTATACTTTGTTATATGCTTATATAACATATATAATATAAATATATATATTTAGACATTTGTGAGAACATATTTAAAATGATCACTTATTATAATTATTGTCTTGTTTTCCCATACTAATAGAGCATCATTTATTGAGTATGTGAATATGCCATCATATTTTCAAAACTTTTTGTTATGTTAGTACTTTGTTTTATGGAGGGAAAATATTTTTTTATATTTTGGGGCTATTAAATAAAAATCATGCTACAATTTATATATGTATATAATATATATTATGTATAATAGATGTATACATTCTTACACTCCGTAAAAGTTGTTTTTTTTTCTTTGTTTTTTTGCAAACAAAAAATGTCCTTTATGTGTTTGTGTTTTCCCTACCACTTTAAATTTGTATGTTATTCTAATTATCACATTTGACTATAAACAACAATAAAATCTATTCTGTCTGCTAATCACAATTTTTCTAAATCTTGTTAACTTTTCCTTTATATTAGAAGTGATAATGGAGAATAGTCTGTCTATTAGAATTATTTTAATAATATCAAGTTCTCTGTGGTTGCAGAACATCTAGATAAATTTAGTAAGATGAACACAGACTTTGTGTTTCTAAAACAATTTGTAGTGATAAAGTACTCAGATTTTGCCTTATTCTTGACTTTCTGAGCACTTAAACCCACACTTTTTATATAATTTCAAAGTTTATTTAACTTTGATACAATAAAAATTATTTCTTGCTGCCCTAGTATTTCTTACAGAAATCTGGAATGTCTAAAAGGGGTCAAATGTGCAAATAGAAGATATTACTATACATCTTAAAATGAGTATAATCAAGGACAAATAAATCCAGAATAATTAATCATGTGTATGTGCTTATATTTTCTTATATTGTTTCCAAAAATGTTACTCTGTATGACAACAGGTGTGGACCATCCCATGAGAGAATAGAAAGATAGCAAAAATGCTCAGAATGCATGAATATGTGTATTGTTCATGCTAGTAATATTCATTAATATAATATTTTATTAATTTCTTGAGAATTTTGTATTTATAACCCATTATTCTCACTGTCTCTAACAGATACACCCTTAGTTTCCCATTTCTTCCCAGTGTTATGTCCTCATTTTTTGTACCCCAAGTCCAGTTTGTGCTGCCCTTAAACACATGGGTGTGAGGCCATAAATTGGATCATAAGCAACCTCACAGTACCAAATCCTTAAATAAAACTAACTTTGCTTCCCCCAGAGCTTAGTATATAATACCTCACAGTTAAGAGTGAGGAATCATGAGCCTCATCACTTTTCTAGAAATTTGGCTGGCTTGTGTTGACACTACAGCTTTTGTGACTTCATAATCGTATCAGTAGACCTGTCATGTCCAGAAGACACTATTTTTGTCCCTTTGACTCTTAAAATCTTTCCACCTTTTCTTCTGTCATGATCCCTGAGCCTTTGGCACAGGATGTGTTGTTATAGATGTCCCATTTGTGGCTAAGCACTGAACTGACATATCTTATTTGCATTTTGATCAGATATAAGTTTCTGTACACTCTACAAAAACTTTTCTGATAATTTCTGTGAGCCACACTAATCTATGTGTATAGAAATACAAATCTGATACTATGTTAATTTAGCAGAATAACAGTAATAGGTTCACCCCTTGTGGTTGTGTGTCAACATCAAGGGTCTCACACAAATCAGTACACAGGTTATACAGAGTATGAACAACTGCATAATAAGCTTTAATTCGTATGGCTTTTTAAAATATATTTTCAGTCTCATTTTATTGAGAAAACTCTTCCCAAGTGAATTTAAATTGTTTTGTTTGTCACAAATGTGGTGCCGGAGAATTGTCTGTCATCTGTCAATCATGTTTTAAATAAATGCTTATTGGCCAGGCAAGAAATATAGGTAAGAAAACCAGACAGGAAGTAGAAATGATGTAATGAGAACAGGAGAATTGTGGGAAGGAGGAAATTGATTCCTCCCAATCCTGCCCAGATCACCAAAGCAGCAGGATGTGATCTGCCCCACTGAAAAAAGGTACTGAGCCACATGGCTAACGTACATCAGAAAAATGTGTTAATCAAGATGTGAGAGTTAGCCAGTGAGAGGCTAGAGCTAATGGGCCAATCAGTTTTATAACTTATAGAGACCTATGTGTGATTTTCTTTGGGGCTAAACAGCTGGGGGTACCTACTGGTCAGGACACAGAGATCCCAACAACGAGAATAAGCCGGGAACCTCCATGTGGATAACTGCATCCATATAAAGCCTGAAAAAGCTTGGGAAAGACTAGAGTAAAACATTTTGGTTTTCAGCCGTAACACGAAAAAAAAAAGCTGCTGTTTTAAAATACAAGCTTTCTGGGCGGTCCTGCTAAGGAAAACTCTTGACTCTTTCAAGCAGGCGGTCCAGACTATGGAGCTATGGACACAATGTTGCCGCCTGCTTCCTGGCAAGGACCTTGAAATGCCATAGGAGCTTTTCAGTGTTGTTTACACACTGTTACAGCTTGCTTCCTGTCAAGGACCTTGAAATGCCATAGAGTTGTGGCAAAAAACTTCTCCATATTCCTTAGCAAATTAAAGGCTCATGTGGGCAGAAAAAGAGTGATATACAGTAAAGAGAGATTCAAAGAGTAAGAAAACCTTCAAATGGTTTACAGTGTGTTAAAAATATGTACAGGCTAAAGATTAAACTTCTCAAAAAAAGAAAGAAAGAGAGAGAGAGAGAGAGAGAGAGAGAGAGAAAGAAAGAAAGAAAGAAAGAAAGAAAGAAAGAAAGAAAGAAAGAAAGAAAGAAAGAAAGAAAGAAGCCTGGGAGGCAGAGACAGAGAGATCTCCATGAATACAAAGATAGCCTGGTTTACAGAGCGAATTCAAGGACAAAGATATACAGAGAACCTGTTTCAAAAAGCCAAAAGTTAAAAGTAAAAAGAAATAGAGGTTAAAATAAAGCCACGTAAAGATGGTAAATACACAAAGAATCTTGATACTGTATGTTATTATGCTCTCTTTAAATTGTTTAAATGCTGAGGAAGAAGCAACACCTGCTAAAAGATATTTATTTATAAATGCTGCAGAATTAATCAAAGATAGGTATTTTGAAAAGACCTTGGCTTCACAGTTGATGTCAAAAGGTATGTTACTTTGGAGAAGAGATTTTACTTTTGTTTCCACAGAAAATAAGACGATGTGGATTTATTCAGAGTTAAGAAAAATCCAGTTTGATCAAGGAAGACCACCTAAGAAGTCTCCAGCAGAAATATTTGGCCCAGATGTCTGAGTTCTTCATCCAGAACAGGTTCAAGACTGCTGCCTGAGATGATCAAGACTCACAGGATACTTCACTCAAGACTTGATCATAACTCTAAATTTTCTTTAGGTTCCCATAAGATTATCAGCACCCCCAACCAGCTGGAAGTAGCCTAAAATACTATGCCCACATTCCCAAAAAATGGACTATGGATATTTTCTTTATTTTTTCTTTCTTTCTTTCTTTCTTTCTTTCTTTCTTTCTTTCTTTCTTTCTTGCTTTCTTTCTTGCTTTCTTGTTTTTTTTTAAAGAGAAGGAAGTGGTGCGGGAGAATTGTCTGTCATCTGTCAATCATGTTTTAAATAAATGCTTATTGGCCAGGCAAGAAATATAGGTAAGAAAACCAGACAGGAAGTAGAAATGATGTAATGAGAACAGGAGAATTGTGGGAAGGAGGAAGTTGATTCCTCCCAATCCTGCCCAGATCACCAAAGCAGCAGGACGTGATCTGCCACACTGAAAAAAGGTACTGAGCCACATGGCTAACGTACATCAGAAAAATGTGTTAATCAAGATGTGAGAGTTAGCCAGTGAGAGGCTAGAGCTAATGGGCCAATCAGTTTTATAACTTATAGAGACCTATGTGTGATTTTCTTTGGGGCTAAACAGCTGGGGGGCTGGGCTGGACAAAAACCACAACAAATGACAAACAGGACCCTCCATGTTTTTATCCATGTAATTATCATTTGTGGGAACTCTAGTGAATACTTGATAGAATATGTATAATTAAGTTTTCCGATTTTTAAATTTTTTTGTTGCTTTTTATTTATTTATTTTTTTGGCAATGATCCTTCTGTATTATTTGAGAAATATTGGTGTTAGCTGTTGTATTGTTGTTCTTTGAAAGTCTTATATAATTGTTTTGAAACCATCTGACTCTGGACATTTTTTGACTGAGAGACTTAATGACTATATCTATTTTAATAACAGTTGTAGGTCTGTTTAAATTGTTTATCTTATCTTAGTTTAATGTAGGTTAGTGATACCTATTGAGAAACTTATTGTTTTTTCTTTTCCAATTTGGTGGAGTACAGGTTTTCATAGTATGACCTGATGATTCTCTGGATTTCCTTGGTATCTGTTGTTATGTCCTCCTTTTCACTTCTAATTTTGTTAATTTGGATGCTCTCTCTCTGCCTTTTGTTTAGTTTGAATAAGAATTTGTCTATAGAACCTTCTCGGGGTGAGTGCCTCTCTGACCCGCGGCCAAAGCGGGCCAGGGAACTGTTTCCTGCAGGCCCTATACTCCTGCATACCGCCTCTCTCTTCATACCTAACCCAGCGGGTACCCAGAACCCTCCCTCACTTCTCTCTCCCTGCCATCCCTGGGCAAATAACATCACCCAGCTCAGCCCGTTTGGGCGCTGGGGCAGTATCCAGAGGGCAGCCGGGCGGGCGCGAATTCCTTTGTCCTCAGTGGCCTGCCTGCACCGTGCAGGTAGCTAGGGGCTTTGTTTACAAGCTACCCAACCAGCAAGGAGTGCTGATCTCGGCACCAGAAGAACCTTCTCTGGGTGAGTGCCTCTCTGACCCGCGGCCAAAGCGGGCCAGGGAACTGTTTCCTGCAGGCCCTATACTCCTGCATACCGCCTCTCTCTTCATACCTAACCCAGCGGGTACCCAGAACCCTCCCTCACGTCTCTCTCCCTGCCATCTCTGGGCAAATAACATCACCCAGCTCAGCCCGTTTGGGCGCTGGGGCAGTATCCAGAGGGCAGCCGGGCGGGCGCGAATTCCTTTGTCCTCAGTGGCCTGCCTGCACCGTGCAGGCAGCTAGGGGCTTTGTTTACAAGCTACCCAACCAGCAAGGAGTGCTGATCTCGGCACCAGAAGAACCTTCTCGGGGTGAGTGCCTCTCTGACCCGCGGCCAAAGCGGGCCAGGGAACTGTTTCCTGCAGGCCCTATACTCCTGCATACCGCCTCTCTCTTCATACCTAACCCAGCGGGTACCCAGAACCCTCCCTCACTTCTCTCTCCCTGCCATCCCTGGGCAAATAACATCACCCAGCTCAGCCCGTTTGGGCGCTGGGGCAGTATCCAGAGGGCAGCCGGGCGGGCGCGAATTCCTTTGTCCTCAGTGGCCTGCCTGCACCGTGCAGGTAGCTAGGGGCTTTGTTTACAAGCTACCCAACCAGCAAGGAGTGCTGATCTCGGCACCAGAAGAACCTTCTCTGGGTGAGTGCCTCTCTGACCCGCGGCCAAAGCGGGCCAGGGAACTGTTTCCTGCAGGCCCTATACTCCTGCATACCGCCTCTCTCTTCATACCTAACCCAGCGGGTACCCAGAACCCTCCCTCACTTCTCTCTCCCTGCCATCTCTGGGCAAATAACATCACCCAGCTCAGCCCGTTTGGGCGCTGGGGCAGTATCCAGAGGGCAGCCGGGCGGGCGCGAATTCCTTTGTCCTCAGTGGCCTGCCTGCACCGTGCAGGTAGCTAGGGGGCTTTGTTTACAAGCTACCCAACCAGCAAGGAGTGCTGATCTCGGCACCAGAAGAACCTTCTCGGGGTGAGTGCCTCTCTGACCAGCGGCCAAAGCGGGCCAGGGAACTGTTTCCTGCAGGCCCTATACTCCTGCATACCGCCTCTCTCTTCATACCTAACCCAGCGGGTACCCAGAACCCTCCCTCACTTCTCTCTCCCTGCCATCTCTGGGCAAATAACATCACCCAGCTCAGCCCGTTTGGGCGCTGGGGCAGTATCCAGAGGGCAGCCGGGCGGGCGCGAATTCCTCTGGCCTCAGTAGCCTGCCTGCACGTGCAGGTAGGCACCTAGTTTACAAGCTTCCCAACCAGCAAGGAGAGCTGATCTTGGCTCCAGGAGATCCATCACTGGGGCACCTAGAGAGCCATCACGGGAGAGTCCCAACACAGGGAAGTAACATCAGTGGGCAAGGAGACCTGATCCTGTAAAAGAAGATCCTTAGGGGAGCATTTGGAGGAAGAGATGGGCAGACGCCAATGCAGGAATTCACCCAACAATCTGAAAAACAGCGTGAAACCACCTGAACCCAGGGACCCCACATCAGGAGGACATGAACACCTTAATCAAGAAGAAGGAGAAAAAATGGAATCTTTGAAAGTGATTGACATCCTTAAACAGCATGTAAAAAACGCCCTCATGGAAATGGATGAGAAGTATAACAGAAAGTTTGAAGAATTTAATAAATCAGTGAATGATACCCTCATAGAGATAGATGAGAAGTATAACAGAAAGTTTGAAGAATTGAATAAATCAGTGAATGATACCCTAGGAAACCAAGGAAAAACAATCAAACAGATAATGGAATCAGTTCAAGACCTGAAAACTGAAATGGAGACAAGGAAGAAAACACAAACAGAGGGCCGTCTGGACATTGAGAATCTAGGTAAACGAATAGAAACTACAGAAACAGAGTATAACCAACAGAATACAAGAGATTGAAGAAAGAATCTCAGACGCTGAAGATACCATAGAGAAAATAAACGCACTGATCAATGAAAACAGCAAATCCAACAAGCTCTCATCACAAAACATTCAGGAAATCTGGGACACAATAAAAAGACCAAACCTAAGAATAATTGGAGTTGAAGAAGGAGAAGAAGTGCAGCTCAACGGTCCAGAAAATATATTTAATAAAATTATAGAAGAAAACTTTCCCAATCTAAAGAAAGATATACCTATGAAGATCCAAGAAGCTTACAGAACACCAAATAGGCTGGATCAAAAAAGAACATCCCCTCGCCATATAATAATCAAAACACAAAGCATACAGAATAAAGAAAGAATATTAAGAGCTGCAAAGGAAAAAGGCCAAGTTACTTATAAAGGCAAACCCATCAGACTTACACCTGACTTCTCTTTGGAAACCATGAAAGCCAGAAGGTCCTGGATAGATGTACTGCAGAAACTAAGAGACCATGGATGCAAGCCCAGACTACTATACCCAGCCAAACTTTCGTTCACTATAAATGGAGAAAACAAAATTTTTCAAGATAAAAACAAATTTAAACAGTATGTAGCCACAAATCCAGCCTTACAGAAAGTAATAGAAGGAAAATCACAAACCAAGGAGTCCAACAAGGCTCACAATAACTCAGATATCTAGAGTCCCTTCACCAACACATCTCAAAGAAGGGAAACACACAAACTCTACTACTAGAAAAATGACCGGAATGAACAACCACTGGACATTAATATCACTTAATGTCAATGGACTCAACTCATCTATAAAAAGGCACAGGCTAAGAGATTGGATACGGAAACAGGATCCAACACTCTGCTGTCTACAAGAAACACACCTCAAACACAAAGACAGGCAACTACTCAGAGTAAAGGGCTGGGAAAAGGCTTATCAAGCAAATGGACCTAAGAAACAAGCAGGGGTGGCCATACTAATTTCGAACAAAGTTGATTTCAAACTTAAATCAATCAGAAGAGATGGAGAGGGACATTTTATACTCATAACAGGAACAATTCATCAGGAGGAAGTCTCAATCCTGAATATCTATGCCCCTAATGTAAAAGCACCCACGTACGTAAAAGAAACATTACTAAAACTCAAGGCTGCCATCAAACCGCACACACTAATAGTAGGAGACTTCAACACTCCTCTCTCACCAATGGACAGGTCAATCAGACTGAAACCTAACAGAGAAATAAGAGAATTAATGGAGGTAATGAATCAAATGGACTTAACAGACATCTATAGAACATTCCACCCAAAAAGAAAAGAATATACCTTCTTCTCTGCAGCTCATGGAACCTTCTCGAAAATTGACCACATACTCGGTAGCAAAGCAAACTTCCACAGGTACAAAAAAATATGCATAACCTCCTGCGTCTTATCAGATCACCATGGATTAAAGTTAGAATTCAACAACAAAGCTACACCCAGAAAGCCTACAAACTCATGGAAACTGAACAGTCAACTACTGAACCACACATGGATCAAGGAAGAAATAAAGAAAGAGATTAAAGTCTTCCTTGAATTCAATGAAAATAAAGAAACAACCTACTCAAACTTATGGGACACTATGAAAGCAGTCCTGAGAGGAAAGTTCATAGCACTAAGTGCCCACTTAAAGAAAACAGAGAAAGCACACATTGGAGACTTAACAACCCACCTGAAAGCTCTAGAAAAAAAGAAGCAGACTCTCCTAAGAGGAGTAGAAGACTGGAAATAATCAAACTGAGGGCAGAAATCAATAAAATAGAAACACAGAAAACTATCCAAAGAATCAATGAAACAAAAGCTGGTTCCTGGAGAAAATCAACAAGATCGATAAACCCCTATCCAAACTAATCAAACGGCAGAGAGAGAATATACAAATTAATAAGATCAGAAATGAAAAGGGTGACATAACAACAGACACAGAGGAAATTCAGAGAATATTGAGATCGTACTACAAAAGCCTGTATGCCACAAAACTGGAAAATGTGGAAGAAATGGACACTTTTTTAGATAAATACCATATACCAAAGCTAAACCAAGACCAGGTGAAAGATCTAAATAGACCTGTTAGTCGTGAAGAATTAGAAACTGTTATCAAAAACCTCCCTACCAAAAAAAGCCCAGGTCCAGATGGTTTCAATGCGGAATTCTACCAGAACTTCCAAGAAGACCTAATACCTATACTCCTTAAGGTATTTCACAATATAGAAACAGAAGAGTCGTTGCCAAATTCCTTTTATGAAGCTACAGTTACTCTGATACCAAAACCACACAAAGACTCAACCAAGAAAGAGAATTACAGGCCAATCTCGCTCATGAACATCGACGCAAAAATCCTCAACAAAATACTGGCAAACCGAATCCAAGAACACATTAGAAAAATTATCCATTATGACCAAGTAGGCTTCATCCCAGGGATGCAGGGCTGGTTCAACATACGAAAATCTATCAATGTAATCCATCATATAAATAAACTGAAAGAAAAAAACCATATGATCATTTCATTAGATGCAGAAAAAGCATTTGACAAAATTCAACATCCCTTTATGATAAAAGTCTTGGAGAGATTAGGGATACAAGGGACATACCTAAATATAATAAAAGCTATTTACACCAAGCCGACAGCTAACATCAAATTAAATGGAGAGAAACTCAAAGCCATCCCACTGAAATCTGGAACAAGACAAGGCTGTCCACTCTCTCCATACCTCTTCAATATAGTGCTTGAAGTGTTAGCGATAGCAATAAGACAACACAAGGGGATCAAGGGGATTCGAATTGGCAAGGAAGAAGTTAAACTTTCGTTATTTGCAGATGATATGATAGTGTACATAAGCGACCCCAAAAACTCCACCAAAGAACTCCTACAGCTGATAAACACCTTTAGTAATGTGGCCGGATACAAGATCAACTCCAAAAAATCAGTTGCCCTCCTTTACACAAAGGATATGGAAACAGAGAGGGAAATCAGAGAAGCATCACCTTTCACGATAGCCACAAACAGCATAAAATATCTTGGGGTAACGCTAACCAAGGAAGTGAAAGATTTATTTGACAAGAACTTTAAGGCATTGAAGAAAGAAATTGAAGAGGATACCAGAAAATGGAAGGACCTCCCCTGCTCTTGGATTGGGAGGATCAACATAGTAAAAATGGCAATTCTACCAAAAGCAATCTATAGATTCAATGCAATTCCCATCAAAATCCCATCAAAGTTCTTCACAGATCTTGAGAGGACAATAATCAACTTTATATGGAAAAACAAAAAACCCAGGATAGCCAAAACAATCTTATACAATAAAGGAACTTCTGGAGGCATTACCATCCCTGACTTCAAACTCTATTACAGAGCTACAGTAATGAAAACAGTCTGGTACTGGCATAAAAACAGAGAACTCGATCAATGGAATCGTACAGAAGACCCGGATCTTAACCCACAAACCTATAAACACCTCATTTTTGATAAAGGAGCTAAAAACATACATTGGAAGAAAGAAAGCATCTTCAACAAATGGTGCTGGCACAATTGGATTTCAACCTGTAGAAAAATGAAAATAGACCCATATCTATCACCATGCACAAAACTCAAGTCCAAATGGATCAAAGACCTCAATATCAATCTTTACACACTGAACCTGATAGAAGAGAAAGTGGGAAGTACCCTACAACAGTTGGGCACAGGAGATCGCTTCCTATGTTTAACCCCAGAAGCACAGGCATTAAGGGAAACACTGAACAAATGGGACCTCCTGAAACTGAGAAGCTTCTGTAAAGCAAAGGATACTGTCACTAAGACAAAAAGGCAACCTACTGATTGGGAGAAGATCTTCACCAACCCAGCAACAGACAAGGGCCTGATCTCCAAAATATATAAAGAACTCAAGAAACTAAACTTTAAAATGCTAAATAACCCAATTAAAAATTGGGGCACTGAGCTGAACAGAGAATTCTCAACAGAAGAATTCCAAATGGCCAAAAGACACTTAAGGTCATGCTCAACTTCCTTAGCGATCAGGGAAATGCAAATCAAAACAACATTGAGATATCATCTTACGCCTGTCAGAATGGCTAAAATCAAAAACACCAATGATAGTCTTTGCTGGAGAGGTTGTGGAGGAAGGGGTACCCTCATCCATTGTTGGTGGGAATGCAATCTTGTGCAACCACTTTGGAAATCAGTGTGGCGGTTTCTCAGGAAAGTCGGGATCAACCTACCTCTGGACCCAGCAATACCACTCTTGGGAATATACCCAAGAGATACCCTATCACATGACAAAAGCATTTGTTCAACTATGTTCATAGCAGCATTGTTTGTTATAGCCAGAACCTGGAAACAACCTAGATGTCCCTCAGTGGAAGAATGGATGAAGAAAGTGTGGAATATTTACATACTAGAGTACTACTCAGCAGTAAAAAACAATGACTTCTCGAATTTTGCATGCAAATGGATGGAAATAGAAAACACTATTCTGAGTGAGGTTTCCCAGACCCAAAAAGAGGAACATGGGATGTACTCACTCATAATTGGTTTCTAGTCACAAATTGTGGTCATTGAGTCTATATTCTGTGATACTAAAGAAGCTAAATAAGAAGGTGAACCCAATGAGGGCTGCTGAGAAGCCAAGGTCAATGGCACAGGGTTTTGATCCTACTTCATGTTCTGGCTTGGTGGGAGCCTAGCCAGTTCGGATGTTCACCTTCCTAGACCAGGATTGAGGGGGAGGACTTTGTACTTCCCACAGAGCAGGGAACCCTGACTGCACTTCGGTCTGGATAAGGAGGGGGAGGGGGGGGGAGGCGGGGAGGAGTGGGAGGAGGGGGAGGGAAATGGGAGGCGGGGAGAAGGCAGAAATTTCTCTTTTTTTCCAATATAAAAAAAACTAAAAAAAAAAAAGGATAGCTTACAAACTTTTGGTTGGATGTCCAATGGTTAAAGCTCTAGTGATAATATTCTTATAGGAGACCTTGAGCTGCTAGGTAAAATTCTTACAAAAAACAGTTTCCAATAGAGAGCTTAAAACAGCTGCCTAACAGGTACTCAAGCAGGTAAAGTATAAATCAACAGATAAAGTATACAATAATCAACAAATACAGTATATTAATTATAATTCAGATATGGCAAGTGTGTATATTAAATGTAAAACTTATTCTACAACAGTTTTATAAAAAATGAGGCTTATGGCTAAATCTTATCAGTTTTGCTAGTTAAGATATTAAGCTCTTAATTTAAATCAGTAGCCTGTCTGATATAAAAAGACAGGATAGAATCTGGAAAATGGTTTAACAAAATTTTGACTATGATCAAGGTTTCTTATACTAAACAGTAGACTCATTGATAATTTTTAAGATTGATTCCTGGATATTTGCCTTTGCTAAATTCAAAGGCCAAAAACAATGGTCTTTTCCCAGATCATTGCTACAATTTATGCACCTGTATTTTGCTAAAGCTATAGCAAAAAATCCCTTAAAGGATTTTATGCTAAATTTTACAATTGGCTCTTCCAATGGAGGAACTGCATATATGGCTAATTATAATAAAAATTATGGAGCATAACAAGGCTCCTTCAAAGCAACTCATACAAGTTGCCAGCAGATCCTGATGCAAACGGATCTGGCTTGTTGACACCAAGCTGACCTTTGCTAAGACAAGGTGAAAAAGCCCTCGCAACGCATCATGAAAAAACCCGACCTATATATATTTGGGGTCGAGGATGTGTTTGTGCTTTTTTCACAGAAAGAAAATGAATTCTGAACGTGATGTCGAGGCTGCGGACACAGAGGAGTTCCAGACTTCCAGAGGTGATTGAGGAGAGATCTTTGGTCCTGTCTTCCCTACCCCCAAGGAAAGGAGTGCCTGCTGACAAAACCAGCTACACCACTCTGCATGGTGTCACCCAGCCCCCAGAATCCAGGGAGACCCGGCTGACATAAGGGCCAGGATGTGCTCCATGTACCTGAAACCAGCTCGCCTCACCCTGGCTACCCCACCTGTCCAGGAGCACAAATGCTAAACTGCTTCTGCAGCTTGAACTCTGGTCTGCTTTGGAGCTGAGTTGCAGACTAAACATCAGACTGCTTTAAACCTTGGGACACAGAACTCATTTTAATTAAAATATTAACCTCTCTTCACTTAAGAAGGGGGAAAATTGGGGGTTCCTGTGACTGTTGCCCAGAGGCTGGAACTGGCGATATATGATAACAACAATGTAGGTCATTGTACTCCCACTGAATTTGAGCTAATGATACTTGTAACTGCTTATAGATAATGGGTAAAGTCTGACACATGTTGTAAAGTGTTTGGTTTTAATGCATAGGTTTAAAATTTTGGATTTTGAGCCCTTTTACACTGCCCTAATTTTTTGGCAGGCAGCACACGTAACTTTATGTGGAGTAGGCACTTAGGAATGTGGTCATTCCATAGGCCAGACTAAAAGGTGAATACTGGGTTGGGAAAAAGCCCTTTCTTCTTATCTGGAGATGGAGTTACTGGTGCCAAAACTATATCATTATATCTTTTGTTTGAGGAGCTCTTCAGAGTCTTTTCATTAATGACAGACGCAGGAACCCAATGACGGGAGTTAATGTGGATCCTCGCCTGAAGAGCACACCATACAGAGGTTGTAGAAACCGGCTCAACATGGCATGGTTCAGGTATGAGGGTGCTCTCCACATGGCCTAAGACAGGGTACCCTGTGATCTGCTTACTTTAATCCTGCTAGATGCCTTTTACTTGAGGAGCTCCAAGGACGGGCGACTTATGGCAGGATAATCCCCCAACCTAAGGCAGGGCCCTGGGAACCCTAGGAAGGGTAAGGGGAAAAAAAAAAGGCCTGGTCCCCACTTGACCTAGTAGTCATCGGGCACCCCTCTGTTCCCAGGAGAGAGGGATCACTTCACCACCCGAGAGGAGGGTCTCTCCTTGTCTCAGTCCCTTCTCCTTTGCTCTGACACCATGGTTGACTCTGACTGGTGCTCTCCACTTGATAGCTGCCTGCCTTTGTATGGGAGGAGGGGTTGGGATTGGTTCTGTTTCCCCTAAAAAAATTTTTGGGGGCCCCCCCCCCCGGGAGAATTTGGGGAACCCCACACCCATGGTTGTACTGGGATTGGTTCTGTTGCCCCACACCCAGTTGAAGCTCTTAATGGAGAAAAATAAAATAAATAAATAAATAAATAAATAAAAAATTCATTTTAGGAAACTACAAAGCATAAATGTTCAAACTAGTAAAAAATGAAATATCTTCCAAATAAATATACCTTTGTAGTGGTTTGAAAGAAAGTCATTCTCAAAGGGAATGGCATTGTTAGAAGATGCAGCCATGTTGGAGGAAGTGTGTCACTGGGTAGGCAGGCTTTGATGTCTCATATAAGCTGAATCCACACCCAGTGAGACAATTCACTTCTTGTTGCCTACAAGATGTAGAACTCTCAGCTCCTTCTCTAGCACGATGTCTATCTACATGCTGCCATGTCCTACCATGATGATAATAGACTGAACCTCTGAATTTTAAGCAAGCCCCAATGAACTATTTTTCTTTATAAGAGTTGCTGTGGTCATGGTTAGCATTACAGCAACAGAAACCCTAATTAAGACAAGGTATTCTTAGGAAAATATAAAACCAGGAAAACTGAATGAAATTCATAAAAAAAGGTTAGAAATTAATAAAGTTGAAAGTAGAAAATGATATTAAAGATCAACTTAAAATCTTTCAAAACAAAACAAATGGATGTATTTCTTGCATTACTGACAAAGAAACAGACACAGAGTACAAATATGAATACCAACAAAAAATTATTGAAGACACAAGACATTAAAATAATTAGAAATAAGTATTATAAACTATACTATCCATATATGTTTAAAAACCCACAAACAATTATACAGTCCACCAAATATTGTAATTCCTCAAAGTTAAAACATAAAGAATTATGTGACTATTTTCATAGTAGAGTTCATAGCTACAAAACTGAGAACAAATTCTTTTGACACAGGTCATTACTAGCAAACTGTACTGAGCACTTAAAGAAGACACATACATTCAATGTAATCTCTTCCAAAAAATAGAAAAGGTGGGAACACTTCCCAACTAAATAGGGTTTTCAATATTAGTCTTACACCAAAAAGGACAAACAACTCTGTAAAGGAAAGCCATGAAAAAATATCTCTTTAACAAATAAATTCAAAAAATTATTATCCAACAAAACCATGCAACATGTGAAAAGAAAATAAGCCATAAAATGTAACTTATTCTCAAAAATAAAGAGCTTGCCAAATAGTCAATATAAATCAATACAATATATCATATTTGTAGAAAGAAGGAAATATAATCACAGAATAATATGGGAAAAATGAAGTGGACCAATTTCAATATCAATTCATGATTAACTTTTACAGAATATCAATAATAGATATAAGTTTTATCATGTTGATGTCATGTACAAAACATTATAGTTACTATTTCAATCTATGGCAATTGAATGAATAATTTTTCTTTAATATTGGAAACAAGTCAGGTATTTCATCTTACGCCACGTTAGCGTAGTACTGGAAGTACTAGTACTAGGAGTAAAAGAAGGAAAGGCCATACATAATGGGTTAAATAGTAAAGGTCACCCTTCAATGATGACATGACTGTTAAAACCACAACCCCAAAGGTTCAGGCTGACAGATTACTCCAAGTTTGACGATAACCAGAACATATAATAAGAATGAATTTAAAAAAAGCAACAGCAGCAAGAGCAAAAGGGCGAGGAGTAATAAAATTCAAAAGATATGTTTGTAGAAAGGGGTGGGAGTTTTCTAATCCTTATCTGAGAAACTATTGGCAACAAATACCTCCAGATACCTTGATATTTTCTGGAGAGAGAGAGAGAGAGAGAAATTTAAGGATGTGTATCCTTGCAAATTGACCATGCACCAGTTAACAGTCACACATCCAAAAGTGTATGGGCAGTACAAGTTAGACTTTTCTTTTTTAAGAAAATGTTATAAAGCTGGATGAGTGGTTTCTTGATTTGAAAAGAAGGACCCCCATAGACTTATATTTGAATGCTTAGGGAGTGGAATTAGGAGTTGTGGCTTTGTTGGAATAGGTATGGCCTTGATGTAGGAAGTGAGTCAGTGGGATGGGGGGGCATTGAGCTTTCAGAAGCCCAAGCCAGGATCAGTGGCAATTTTGTACTCTTTGTGCTGCCTGCCAAACCAGATGTAGAAATCTTAGCTCCTTCTCCGGCACCACGCACCATTTACCTACATGTTACCATGTTTTCCATCATGATGACCATGGACTAAACCTCTGAACCTAGAAGCCAGCTCCAATGAATTGGTTTCCTTTTTAAGTGTTGCTTGGGGTCCTGACGTCTCTTCATAGCAATTGAAACCCTAACTAAGACAGGTAGGAAAAGGGAATATATGAGATAACTAATGAGTTTTTTATTTGATATAAGGATTTCTCCCACAGTTGGAACCCATACATGGCACTTTTATCAGGAATCTGTTACTAAATAGTTCATAGCAGCGAGGAAAGAACCTACTATTTTGCAAAATGCAGAAAATATTTAAATGAATCTTGATGACACTGCCTATATCTATAGATCACTGAATTTCTCAACTCTGGTAGATGAATCTTCCTGCAGTAGATGGTGGTTAGTATGGAGACCTACAACTTAGCAACTTACACAGAATAAGAAACTATGGAATGCTCAGCCCTAAACAGGACATCTGTATCACATCCCTCCTATCGAGGTTCAGAGATGATCTTGGAAACGTGGGGCACAAAAACTGTAAGAGCCAAAGATTACTTCAAGATATCAGTGATTCTCGATATCAATGGGGCAGTTGTATATATGAACTCACAATGACTGTGAAAATATACACGAGACACATGCAAGTTCATGCCAGGAAAAATATCAGCTTGGAAAAATGGAGGCAGCCACAAAGTCCTACCTCTAGCTAAGAGGCTATTAATATTTGATAGCTTCTTGGGGAAGGGAGAGTCAGTTTATTTTTTTAAGGCTGTGATCACTGGTATATTGAGCACACTTCAGGGCAGGTCACGTGCCCAGGAGTAGTCAGTCAACCAAACTTGGCAAAAATAATTAAATAATAAAAAATTAACAAATAAAAAATACAATAAATTCTAGAGAGAGCAGTAGAGAATATAAACTTGGGTGGGTAGGTTGGGTGGGGAATTTGTGATATATATGAAAGGAGTAGGATAAGAGGTAAGTATGATTTTAACATATTTTATGAAATTTTTAAATAATAAAATATTATTTTATAATACAGCAATTTGCAGTGAAACAATAAAACTCAGGTGTTTCCTGGGATAGTTTAAGGAAAGTATAATTACAAGGAATGTAAAACTAGACCATTTGGGGAGTTATTGGAGTAAGTTGTACTCTTGCAATTTTAGGTATATATATATTTCAATAGAGCTAAATTTCAATATATATGTCTCTATATGTGTATATGTATGTATATATGCATGCATGTATTTTAATACTGGAACTTACACTATAAAACAAACAGCAAAACAAAAAAAATGACTTAACAATAAAGCTTAGTAAACACAGATTAGACCATGGTTTCATAATTTTATCATTTTAGTTTTGTTTTTCGAGACAAGGTTTCTCTGTGTAGCTTTGGAGCCTGTCCTGAAATGCACTCTGTCCAGCAGGCTGGGCTTAAACTCATAGACATCTGCCTGCCTCTGTCTCCTGAGTGCTGGGATTAAAGGTGTGCAACACCATCTTGTTTTAATTAAAATAGAATTACATCATTTTCTCCTTTCCTTTCCTCTAGCCCATCCCATCCCAACTTCCCCACTGTTGTTAAGAGTGTCTTTTTCTTTGATTATTACTGGTACACACACATTTGAGTATGTCTGTGCACAAACATATATAAATACCACTTGCTGATTGTATTTAATGTTGCTTGTATGTATATAGTTTTGGAGCTAATCCCTTTAGTATAAAATAACTAATTAAGGTGGTCATCATTAGGGATGAATAGTTCCCCCTCTTTCAGCAGTTGTTAACTGCCTGTAGTTCTTCATCTCTAAATTGGGCCTCATTATATTTCCTCAATCCACACTGGCATGTCATGATGTTATCGTAATTTATGTCTTGTTTAAGCAGCCAAGTTTTTGAATTTCATAGGTACAGCTTCCCTAACATGTATAAAAGATACAATCTTGTAACAGACTTCCTGGTCCTCTAACTCTTAGAATCTTTCTGTCCACTTTCTTTTAAAGTGTTACTTGAGCTTTAAGTATACGGCTTGTGTTGTAGATATATCATTTTGTTCTGGATACTCCTCAGTCAGTTATCTGCACCTTGACAAGTGATGTTATCTAACTGTCTATGACTGCTGCTTCAAAAAGAGTTTTCTCTGATGAGGAGTGAGAACTAACCTTATCTGGTACCTTTATTTTTTTAAGATTTATTTTTATATTAATTACTTGGTTTGGCCATGGAGTGGGAATATGAGTGTAGTCACTCCTGGAAACCAGAAGAGTGCATTGGAATGCCTGAAGCTGGGGTTGCAAGGATTTGGGACTTACTGACAGTAGTGCTTGGAACCAAACTCCAGTCTTCTGTAGGAGTAGTATGTATTCTTAATCTCTGAAACATCTCTACAGTCCTTAAACTGCTATCTTTAGAGGCTGGGCCAAAAAAGCCAAGGAACTCTCTACCATTTATAATTTATATGACTCCAAAGTGATTTCAAAATAAGGGGTTAAAAGACTTCTGATTTTAGCTCCAATACCTTGTAGTAATATGGATTGACGGGGCTGCGTCCCCAGCACCCCGGCCGCCTGCTAGTTCATGTGCGAAATAACAACACACAAACTGTATTCATTTAAACACTGCTTGGCCCATTAGCTTCAACCTCTTAACCCATTTCTAATAATCTATGTAGCACCATGAGGTGTGCTTACCAGGAAGATTCTAGCCTACGTCCATCCTGGGTCTGAGCTTCATGCCTCTACCTCAGAGAGCAGAGCTATCGCGAGGGGAGCATGGCATCTCTGTCTGAGGCGTCTGGCTCTGAGAGGAGCTACATGATTTCTCTGCTCACTTCCTCTTCCTCCCAGCATTATGTTCTGTTTACTCCACCCACCTATGTTCTAACCAATAAAATGGGCCAAGCCAGTTTCTTTATTAGCCAATGACCTTCCTCCATCATTTCCACTTTTTCTGTTTAAACAAAAAAAAGGAAGGCTTTAACTTAACATAGCAAAATTACATATAACAAAACAGTTATCAAGTAAAAATTACAATAATCTTTATCATAACTAAGGAAAAGTAGAACTATAACTAACTATTCTTAACTCCATCAAAGACTCCAGAAAGATACAATATTACCTAAGCAAACAAGAAAAAAAGCAACTTCAAACTCTAGAAATGACAGAAACATCTCCTGCCTGGACAGTCACCCAAAGTTTCTCTGTACTGTTGGGGCATCCATCTTTGGCCTACAGGCCCATATTTTCCAGCAGACATTTCCACAAAGCAGGAAATTTCAAAGGCAGTCACTATCTGCTTGTCCAGAAGAAAGTCTTGCAGACTCTTTCATGAATCAGGAACCCCGAAAGATCATCTCACCTCTAGGCAAGTTCATCAGTCCTCTCTCTGTGGGTTCTCTGTGTCCAGTTTATGCAATAGTCCAGGCAAGAGCAGTTTCTTGCCCAAATGGCTATCAAACTCCATAAGGATCCTCTTCGATGCCCATCTTCCTCTCGAAGTAGATTGGTGCCGCCAGGAGCAGAGTGTCTCATTGTCATGAAAAAGTCCTAAGTTATCAAAACATTTAATAGCATATTCTGTAGTCTTTGAAAGATATGAAGAATGCCTATTTAGCAAATTATTCATATCTATATCATATCCCCCTTTAAATATAAAAGAACGTTTATAAACCATATTTGGGAACATGGGCACAGTTTTTTCTCTCCAAACTGCTTCCTGCTGAATGGGGGCATCGTTAATTAGGTCTTTCATGGTATAACCTGTGTGCTAGTTTCATCTCAGTTGGCAGTTGAGCGAAGCAATTTTCTGAAGATGATTACAGCAACCCTTCAGGAGGACGTGGTCCATCATACCATATTCGGATAGAAGAAATCCACAGACTATCACCCTCTGTGAAAACAAAATAAGAAACTCCTTTCCAAAGTATCATGTCCTTAGATCCAAATTTCAAAGTCAAGGCATTTTCAAAATATCTATGTTCAGCAGCATTTATAAACAAATATCTTTTAGCAGCTGTTGCTCCTTCCTCAGCATTCAAACAATTCAAAGAGAGCATAATAGCATACAGTATCAAAATTCTCTGTGTATTTTCCATCTTTGTGTGCTTTATTTTAACCTCTATTTTGTTTATTTTTACTTTTATTTTATATTCTCTGTATCTTTGTCCTGGAATAACTCTGTAGACCAGGCTGTCCTTGAACTCTCAGAGATCCGCCTGTCTCTGCTTCCCAGGCATTGGGATTAATGGTGTAAGCTACTACACCTCAAACTTGCAGAGATCTGTTTGTCTATGCCTTCTAGGCACTGGGATTAAAGGCGTGTGCTACCACACCTTGAAGTCATAGAGGTCAATCTTCCTCTGCCTCCCAAGTGTTCGGATTAAAGGTGTGTACTACCACATCCAACTGCTCTCTTTCTTTCATTTTTTAGTTTTAAGAACTTTAATTTTTAGTTTGCATATATTTTTAACACACTGTAAATCATTTTTAAAGTTTTCTTTTTTCTTCGAATCTTTCTTTTACTGTATATGTCTCTTTTATGACCACATGAGTCTTTAATTTACCAAGCAATAACAGTAGGACTAAAGCTGTGGCTTTGACGGCTGGATTCAGCTCATTCCTTAGCTTTCCAGCATCATGGCTGAGGTACTGGTTGTAGCCATGTTTACTGCCACAACTCTATGGCATTTCAAGGTCCCTGCCAGCAAGCAAGCTTCCGCAGCCTGTACTTGCTAACCACACAAACTGCCTGCGTTAAAGAGTCAGAGTTTGCCCTGGCAGGACACCCCAGAAAGCCAGCATTTTAAAACGGGTCAGCTTTTTTCCTGCTACGACTGAAAACCGAAAAGCATGCATTCAGCTTTTCGTCAACACCATTTAATTGTTTCGTGGCAGGACCTCTTAATGAGCTGCAGGGTTTTGCAGCTGAAGCTGAGTCAGGAAGCCTCTCTCAGATGAGAGCACTTGCTTGCCTCTAGCAAGCGGAGTAGACCCGAGAGAGTGCTGCTACCAAAAAAATCATGTACAATGCTGTCATTTTGTTCTAGAATTGCTTCCCAAGCTGTGTCAGGCTTTCAGTGGATTCAGTTGCCCCATGTTGGGTGCCAATTGTTGTAATAAGAGCAGCAGGGCTGAGTCCCCAGCACCCCGGCCGCCCACCCGGCTAGCTTTACCCGAAATAATTACACAGACACTGTATTCTTTCAAGCACTGCTTGGCCCATTTCTATCTAGCCTCTTCTAGGCTAACTCTCGCACCTGGACTAACCCATTTCTAATAATTATTTGTAGCACCATGAGGTGCGCTTACCAGGAAGATTCTAGCCTACGTCCATCCTGGGTCTGAGCTTCATGCCTCTGCCTCAGAGAGCAGAGCTATCGCGAGGGGAGCATGGCATCTCTGTCTGAGGCATCTGGCTCTGAGAGGAGCTGCATGATTTCTCTGCTCACTTCCTCTTCCTCCCAGCATTATGTTCTGTTTACTCCACCCACCTATGTTCTAACCAATAAAATGGGACAAGCCAGTTTCTTTATTAGCCAATGACCTTCCTCCATCAATACCTAAAAAACATAGAAGTCATCACTTCTATATTTTCAAGAAATAGCCACAAAATTGAAAGTCAATTTCTTTCTAAAACTGAACAGAGGACTCAGGTTAACAAGGTCGCAGGGCCAACTGCCACCCTGAAAGTCAGAGTAAACAGGCATATTCAGAAAGATACAATGATTTGCTTCCCTGGAGCAGAAACTACAGGAAATCACAGAGGCAGAATCAATTACTTCACTAGTAATATTGACAAATTACTGTAGAATGAATGCAGACCGTTCAGAAATTGCAAAACTCCTGGGAGTGGCAATCACAGAGGAAACCTCAGACTTCTGCAGACTTTTGTTCTAGAGTGGTCACCACGTTCTTATAATGGGAATCTGAGAAAATTCCTCTAGTGGTTCTGCCAAGCAGAAGGAAAATATTTGTTCTCAACAACAGAGGCTTACTCTTCAGGGTAACATAAAAACTTTACATTACTAAAAGGAATTATGTTCCACTCAAATCTAGAGATTTTCTTCTTTCCTGTCTTAACTAAAGAAAAATAACATAGTTAATTTAGTATAATATAGGGCTCCAAATACATTGACTGCAGAGGTTGTAGGCTAGTGAGAAAGCAAAGGGCAGAGATAGGGTGTAGGATGATAATATTGAGGCTGTAACATTACCAAGAAGCAAAAAACACTAAAACAATAAAATCTAATTTTATGAAATTCTAGAACCCCCTTTCCAAGCCCACATCATAACATCATAGCCAAAGGCCCCTATTATAAATCTAAACTTACAGTCAATAAATCTGAAAAACAAAGTAACTCTCAAAACTAATACAAGGAAATCCTAAAGCAATGAAAGGAAGCAAAATCAAAGATACCAACAGAATTTAAAGCCATTAGTAATTAGAGCTATCACAAACATTAAACACAAGTTGATTCCAAACCATGTTATTGTTAAATCTCATGGTAACAGCATTTCCTTTAGTATATAACACGAATGCCCAGATGAATTTTTACAAAAAAATTATAAAGAACAAAAACCCAAAAGAACATAATCTGATGCATAACATAATCATCAGAATTGGACCCCAGACTCAGTCTGATGTTGAAAAACTGAAGATAACGTAGCTATAATCATTTTTCCCTCTTTCCTTGACAGGATCTCACTGTGTTCGTGTTAAATATCAAGTTGTGCTTTAGCCTCTAGTAGGAAGGAGGATGAGACTGGATTGAAAGTTCAAAAATTGTCTGGAATATAGGATACATTAATGATAAGCATGAAGAACTTTGAGATTTGGTGTCAAAATAAAAGCAAAAAGAGAGCTGGGGATATAGTTTTATCAATGGTAGAATGCTTACCTATCTTGCATTCCCAATATACATTCCCAGAAAAAAAGAATTAAAGAGAAGGAAGATGGTTCAGCTGGTTTAGACACTTGTCATCAAGTATACAATCTTGGTTTAACCCATGATACCTACATGACACACATACTCGCACATGGTACTCACAAAATAAATAAATAAACAGATAGATAGAGAGATAGATAGATAGATAAATATCAAATAAATAATTAAATAAATGTAAATTAGAAATTAAAGAAATATAGACCACATGAGTCGAGTAAATGCTACTAAGTTGAATAAGGGCGCCCAAAACATAGTTCTGTCCCCTAAGCCATATTTGTGAATGTGACATCTAAAGGAAGTATCTTTGAAGACAGACATAATTACAGCTCTCAAAATAAAAGCATTTAAATTAGGATAAGCTCTAAACCAAATTGCAGGTGGCATATGAAAAAGGCATATCTGAAACAAAGAGACACGGTGGGTAAAGATGGAGATTGACAAGAGTTATGGCTTATAAATCAAATGCCATTAATTGCTGAGTAGCAGTTAGCAGAGAGGCGAAAGGCTGCTGCTTTAAAGACTCAAAAATTATCTGATGCATGCAATACCTTGATTTCAGACTTCTGACCTCTATAAATGTGAGAAAACAAATTTCTTTTGTTGTAAGTGTCCCGGTTTGTTACACTTGCTCTAGAAAACAAATCTACAAGTCTGTTTTAAAAAATGAGCAAAATTGCACAAGTAAATATCTCACAGCAGAAGACATATAATGGGAAATTAACATATGAATAGAGGTGCAACATAATTTGACATTAGAAAAATCCAAATTATTATAACTATTTAACAACCTACACCAAATAGAAAAAATAAAAACAATTGCTGGTGAATGTGTAACTGAATGGTGAGTGAGAATAGGACTTAGAAGCCCAATGTGATGAAAGTTCCTGTTGTTCCAGCTTTCTTCAGGCTGACACCAGAGAATCTTGAGCTCTGGTCAGCCGGAGCTTCCACAAGCCCCGCTACTCCATCAAAACAGAAACAAAAGAATGAACAAATAAGAAAATGAAAGGAAGGTGAATGCGAAGATAAACATAACTGAATGAGGTGAGTATTTCAATTCATTATAGTATTATAATACATATCAGTTCATGACCAATACATTAGTTTAAGATACTGGCAATAGTAGAAAGTAAATACAAAAAAAAAAGTGCTTGGCCGTGAGATGACTTAGCAGATAAATTCGCTTGCTGTCAAGCCTAAGGAGCTTAATTTCACCTCCTGGGTGGATCTACAAAGTTAAAGGAGAGAACTAACTATTAAAATTTTTTCTCTGACCTCTACACTCATGCCTCAGTGTGAGTGCCCCCCACACCAATTAATTATTGGAAATACCAAACCTTTAAAAGCAAAAAAAAAAAAAAAAAAACCTCTTTTACTATTTTTGGAGTTTTTCTGTAATTACATAACTATTTTAATTAAGTTCATTTTCAAATAAAGGATTAATTATTAATATACCGCCTTTCTGTTTACCAAACTTGTCTTTATTGCCTGGGTTTACCAGTCCCTTCTATGTTCATCTAAGATGTATATGAGATTCATACCATGATAGAAAGTCCCCCCATGACACTGCCCCCCATGACACTACCCCCCATGACACTGGCCAGGATACAGAGGCTGGGTAGGTCAGAGACCTAGGATAGGACTAATTGAAGAAAAGGTCAATGAAATGGTTTCTAATGGCATTCTACTATATTCGCAGATTGGTATTTATCTAGCTGATCTAGCTGATTAGCATTGGAGAGGTTTCATCCAGTAACTAATGAAAACAGATGCAGAAACTCATAGTCAAGCATTAAGTGGAGCTTGGAGAATACTGCAGAAGAGAGGCAGGGAGGATTATAGGAGCCAAAGGGCTCAAGGAAATCACAAGAAAACTCACACAAATCAACCAACCTGGGCTCATAGGAGCTCACAGAGATAGAACTAACAACCAGAGACCCTGCACAGAACTGACCTAGGCCCTGTACATATATGTTACAGGTGTGTAGCCTAGTCCTCTTGTGGGACTATGAAACAGTGGAAACATGGGCCATCTCTGACTCTGCTGCCTGCTTTCAGAATCCTTTTCCTCCTATTGGGTTGCCTTGTTCAGCCTTAATAGGAGAGGGTGCCTAGTCTCAAAGCAAATTGATATGCCACTTTTTGTTGATATCCATGGGATGCCTGGCCTTTTCTGTAGAGAAACGCATGAGGAGTGGGTGGGAGTGGGGAACATGGGAGAAGGGGTAGAAATCTGCAGTCGGGACCTTAAAACAATAAATCAAAATGTATCTGAGACCATAGGTCTGTGTCATTGTGATTGGCTAAATAAAAGGACTTCAATAAAACCTTTTGTAAAAAGAACCTTTAAGGGCCAAACAGAAGGACAGGTTTCTGTGGGAATGCGTTTCTGATGTGGAAAACTACTTCCTGTATCACTCAGGGTACTTTCCTTGCCAAGTCTGAACAACTATTATTAGTGGGAAAGGAGCATGAGGACACAGAAATTACTGTATTCTACTGTATTGATTCTAATCCAAATCTACCAGAGCTGAGGTAAAAAGAGGGAATCTGGGCAATAACCTTTAATGTGTGGCGGACTGACCTGATAAACTTCACCCTCAGTCTTGTCTTTACACTGCAGTCATAGAAAGGTACTTCTATCTGATGACGCGAAACTTCTTCACAGAGTAAAACTTTTGATGACCCCGAGTCAGAAGGACCAGAAAGTGGCTTTCTGGGACCTGCTTGAACCTTGATTAAGAGCTCCCAGGGCAAAAACTGGGGTGAAGGTTCTGCTATGACCATTCTGTTTGGAGAAGGAATTATTGTAAATTTTCTTTCTAAACTTGAGAGCTGGTAGATCTCTTCTTTATGCTAAATTGAGACTACTCCTTTAAGGCAAAGCTACAACTTATCTAACACATTAGTGACAATTTCCATCCCAGTCGCCAAAAAAAAATAGCAAAGGGATGTGTTGTGGAATATTATTTTAAGGAGTGTTACATTTGTTTATGCTGTGGAACATTTGTTTAATGATGGGAAGATGGGTTGCATTTTTTTACATTTCATTTAACTTTCTGAAGCTGTGTCACTTTGCCTGTCCAAAACACTCAATTGGTCTAATAAAGAGATGAATGATCATTAGCGACACAGGGAAAGGATAGATGGGGCTAGCAGGCAAAGCAAATAAAACAGAGGAAAAAATCTGGAAAGAGGGGATCTAAGAACAGGAGAAGAAGGGGGATACTAGAGACCAGACACACAGCCACACAGCCAGCCCCAGAGTAAGACTGAAGGTAAGATTACAGAAGTAAGAGAAAGGTAAAAGCCTAGATGCAAAAGGTAGATGGCTTAATTTAAGAAAATCTGGCTAAAAATAAGCCAAAATGAGGCTGGACATATATAAGAAAGAAAAAGCCGCTGTGTGTGATTTATTTGGAAACTGGGTGGCGGTTCCCCCAAAAAGCAAATAACAAAGAGTAAAAGAATAAAAAGTTAAACCAACCAACAATGGGGGTGCTTGTGTCTAACAGCCATGCCTGGTGTTCCCAGAGCAAATACTAGGCTGGGGCTTCGGGCAAGTCATTCTGTTCTATTATGTCAGGTTCTGTACTTGGTCCTGCCTGGAATCTTCATTTTATCCCAGGCTGGTCTTGAAATTATAGTAATGCTACCTGCCCTCCCAAGTACTGGGATTATAGGCATGTGTCGTCAATGCAGCTTTTCATGTTACGTTTTGCCAAGGTCTACTCTTCAGTGACTTGTAACTAACACTGGTCCAATGCCCAATTAATGCCATTAATTGCTGAGTAGCAGTTAGCAGAGAGGCGAAAGGCTGCTGCTTTAAAGACTCAAAAATTATCTGATGCATGCAATACCTTGATTTCAGACTTCTGACCTCTATAAATGTGAGAAAACAAATTTCTTTTGTTGTAAGTGTCCCGGTTTGTTACACTTGCTCTAGAAAACAAATCTACAAGTCTGTTTTAAAAAATGAGCAAAATTGCACAAGTAAATATCTCACAGCAGAAGACATATAATGGGAAATTAACATATGAATAGAGGTGCAACATAATTTGACATTAGAAAAATCCAAATTATTATAACTATTTAACAACCTACACCAAATAGAAAAAATAAAAACAATTGCTGGTGAATGTGTAACTGAATGGTGAGTGAGAATAGGACTTAGAAGCCCAATGTGATGAAAGTTCCTGTTGTTCCAGCTTTCTTCAGGCTGACACCAGAGAATCTTGAGCTCTGGTCAGCCGGAGCTTCCACAAGCCCCGCTACTCCATCAAAACAGAAACAAAAGAATGAACAAATAAGAAAATGAAAGGAAGGTGAATGCGAAGATAAACATAACTGAATGAGGTGAGTATTTCAATTCATTATAGTATTATAATACATATCAGTTCATGACCAATACATTAGTTTAAGATACTGGCAATAGTAGAAAGTAAATACAAAAAAAAAAAGAGTGCTTGGCCGTGAGATGACTTAGCAGATAAATTCGCTTGCTGTCAAGCCTAAGGAGCTTAATTTCACCTCCTGGGTGGATCTACAAAGTTAAAGGAGAGAACTAACTATTAAAATTTTTTCTCTGACCTCTACACTCATGCCTCAGTGTGAGTGCCCCCCACACCAATTAATTATTGGAAATACCAAACCTTTAAAAGCAAAAAAAAAAAAAAACCTCTTTTACTATTTTTGGAGTTTTTCTGTAATTACATAACTATTTTAATTAAGTTCATTTTCAAATAAAGGATTAATTATTAATATACCGCCTTTCTGTTTACCAAACTTGTCTTTATTGCCTGGGTTTACCAGTCCCTTCTATGTTCATCTAAGATGTATATGAGATTCATACCATGATAGAAAGTCCCCCCATGACACTGCCCCCCCATGACACTACCCCCCATGACACTGGCCAGGATACAGAGGCTGGGTAGGTCAGAGACCTAGGATAGGACTAATTGAAGAAAAGGTCAATGAAATGGTTTCTAATGGCATTCTACTATATTCGCAGATTGGTATTTATCTAGCTGATCTAGCTGATTAGCATTGGAGAGGTTTCATCCAGTAACTAATGAAAACAGATGCAGAAACTCATAGTCAAGCATTAAGTGGAGCTTGGAGAATACTGCAGAAGAGAGGCAGGGAGGATTATAGGAGCCAAAGGGCTCAAGGAAATCACAAGAAAACTCACACAAATCAACCAACCTGGGCTCATAGGAGCTCACAGAGATAGAACTAACAACCAGAGACCCTGCACAGAACTGACCTAGGCCCTGTACATATATGTTACAGGTGTGTAGCCTAGTCCTCTTGTGGGACTATGAAACAGTGGAAACATGGGCCATCTCTGACTCTGCTGCCTGCTTTCAGAATCCTTTTCCTCCTATTGGGTTGCCTTGTTCAGCCTTAATAGGAGAGGGTGCCTAGTCTCAAAGCAAATTGATATGCCACTTTTGTTGATATCCATGGGATGCCTGGCCTTTTCTGTAGAGAAACGCATGAGGAGTGGGTGGGAGTGGGGAACATGGGAGAAGGGGTAGAAATCTGCAGTCGGGACCTTAAAACAATAAATCAAAATGTATCTGAGACCATAGGTCTGTGTCATTGTGATTGGCTAAATAAAAGGACTTCAATAAAACCTTTTGTAAAAAAAGAACCTTTAAGGGCCAAACAGAAGGACAGGTTTCTGTGGGAATGCGTTTCTGATGTGGAAAACTACTTCCTGTATCACTCAGGGTACTTTCCTTGCCAAGTCTGAACAACTATTATTAGTGGGAAAGGAGCATGAGGACACAGAAATTACTGTATTCTACTGTATTGATTCTAATCCAAATCTACCAGAGCTGAGGTAAAAAGAGGGAATCTGGGCAATAACCTTTAATGTGTGGCGGACTGACCTGATAAACTTCACCCTCAGTCTTGTCTTTACACTGCAGTCATAGAAAGGTACTTCTATCTGATGACGCGAAACTTCTTCACAGAGTAAAACTTTTGATGACCCCGAGTCAGAAGGACCAGAAAGTGGCTTTCTGGGACCTGCTTTGAACCTTGATTAAGAGCTCCCAGGGCAAAAACTGGGGTGAAGGTTCTGCTATGACCATTCTGTTTGGAGAAGGAATTATTGTAAATTTTCTTTCTAAACTTGAGAGCTGGTAGATCTCTTCTTTATGCTAAATTGAGACTACTCCTTTAAGGCAAAGCTACAACTTATCTAACACATTAGTGACAATTTCCATCCCAGTCGCCAAAAAAAAATAGCAAAGGGATGTGTTGTGGAATATTATTTTAAGGAGTGTTACATTTGTTTATGCTGTGGAACATTTGTTTAATGATGGGAAGATGGGTTGCATTTTTTTACATTTCATTTAACTTTCTGAAGCTGTGTCACTTTGCCTGTCCAAAACACTCAATTGGTCTAATAAAGAGATGAATGATCATTAGCGACACAGGGAAAGGATAGATGGGGCTAGCAGGCAAAGCAAATAAAACAGAGGAAAAAATCTGGAAAGAGGGGATCTAAGAACAGGAGAAGAAGGGGGATACTAGAGACCAGACACACAGCCACACAGCCAGCCCCAGAGTAAGACTGAAGGTAAGATTACAGAAGTAAGAGAAAGGTAAAAGCCTAGATGCAAAAGGTAGATGGCTTAATTTAAGAAAATCTGGCTAAAAATAAGCCAAAATGAGGCTGGACATATATAAGAAAGAAAAAGCCGCTGTGTGTGATTTATTTGGAAACTGGGTGGCGGTTCCCCCAAAAAGCAAATAACAAAGAGTAAAAGAATAAAAAGTTAAACCAACCAACAATGGGGGTGCTTGTGTCTAACAGCCATGCCTGGTGTTCCCAGAGCAAATACTAGGCTGGGGCTTCGGGCAAGTCATTCTGTTCTATTATGTCAGGTTCTGTACTTGGTCCTGCCTGGAATCTTCATTTTATCCCAGGCTGGTCTTGAAATTATAGTAATGCTACCTGCCCTCCCAAGTACTGGGATTATAGGCATGTGTCGTCAATGCAGCTTTTCATGTTACGTTTTGCCAAGGTCTACTCTTCAGTGACTTGTAACTAACACTGGTCCAATGCCCAATCCTCTGAGTAAAAAGTAATTAAACTTTACAGATCTTTTGAAGATGTTGGGAATATTTGATGCAGATTTAAACTGCTTAATTTAACCAAGTCTGTATTCTTTCAGTCACATTTAGTTTGAGACCCTGTGTACCACTTACTAACCATCCCAATCACTTGAATAGCAAATGGCCCTATCATTTTCTGCCCATCATGAAAGGATGTTTGGGGGAAATTCCTCACACCAGTATTATTTATTATTCACATAGACTTTAAAACAGAGCCAAAGGAATAATGGTAATTTTGCACTGTGCTTCAAAGAACCAAGGTATAATGTCTATGATGTTCATTTAGACTTAGATTTAAAAAAGGAGTCAATAGTATATCTTATTTGCAGTAGCTGAGGTACGTAGTTCTCTACATCTCCCTCCAACTTCAACTGCTTAAATCCATAGACTAGTCCTTTTTACATTAGATATATTTTAATTTTCATCAACCACCATACTCCACACAAAAAAACACTAGCTTCCATGTTCTAAGAGTACTATAAAGGAGAAATATTTTCCTCCAGCAAGCATCAAGGACGTTCACAATTACTGCTAAGTATATACAAATACTGGTAAGTATATACAATTCACTAGAGCTCCGAACAGGTAGAGATCTCTGAAATTTCATTGAAAAAAATAACATCACACACTGGCAAAGAGGAACAAGTTATACTCTGTCGGATGGTGACTAAGGAAGAGTTCAAGATAAACTTTTGTTATATTAGACATGCCTATGGTCTTTTCATGTGATTATCTGACCATTTACATCACCCCACTAAATTCAGACTACAAAGTTTGATGTAGATGTGCCTTAACTTATTTGACTATTATTGTTTTGAGCTGGTTGTGGGTTTCACTACTTAGCCCTACTGACTCAAATTCTTTGTGATTATCTTGCCTCTGCCTCCCAAATGCTGAGATTAGAGGAGTGAGTCACCACACCTAGCTTATGTTACTCATCTAAAATTGGCTAGGATCCTGAAAGATCTCACATCTTCTATAGTTTTTTTCTATTTATTTAACCTTTTGTTCAAAATGGTATTGTTATCTTCCTTGGTCTCTTCAGAATGATTTTAGACTTTGATCTCTCCCATGGGCTCCGAAAGCTACTCTAATTCCAGTAATGTTTTTCACTAACTGAAGATTTCTTCTCCAGGTTATTTTCTAGAACTGAGTCAGTATTGCAAACTCCTTGTTTCTCAAAGGAAAAGTGAAGTCTTGCTCACATATTACAATTTCAAAGCATGCCACTAAAATATTCTCATACTTTAAACATTGCTGTACAAATGCTACATTGTATTGATGAAGCCACATACATTCATGATTATTTTTGAAATTAAAAGGTTCAAGTTATATTAAAATAAATTTAATTTTTTAAAGATTTATTTTGTATCTATTTTATCTACTGAAATGTTTTAGTTGCATGTTTATATATTTACCAAAAGTATGCCACGTGCCCATGAAAATCAGAAAATGGTGTCAGAAACCCTGGGAATGAAGTTATAAATGGTTGTGAGCTACCATGTGGGTGCTTGGAACTGAATCCTGGACATCTAGAAGAAAGGCAAGTAGTCTTAACTGACTGAGACAATCTTCCAGTGCCAATATTCAAATAAATTTGATTGTCATAATTAGCAAGGAAATAATGAAACAATAGTCAGAATACACTTTCATCCAAATAACTGAACAAATTGAACACTGATTAAATTCCTGTCAGCTGACGATGTTCATATATATATTACTATGTAAGAATATAAATTGATATAGCACTAGACTAGGCTTGTTAGTGTAATCATGCAAACTGGCTAAAGGAGGAGGACTGATAG
>CADCXT010002201.1:0-194142 GCA_902806775.1 Microtus agrestis | reverse complement strand
TTTAATTGGTATATATTGTTGTACCCCGAGTTAGGACCTCCAAAGACCAAGAAACCAGATCCAAGGCAAGAGCAAAGAGCCTTTTTAACTGTGAGTTTGAACCAGGGTCTCTTGCCCGTCAGGCACAGCAGTTGAGTTGGAGAGACCCCGGGTGTCAGGAGAACAAAGCATTTTGGGGATTGGGCAAGGGGGACGGTCTGGGTGTCAGCAAGTTGCATAGTAACAGCCTCAGAAGTGGCGCAGCTTTGGACTGGGAGCACCTGTTCTGAGATGATTTGTCAGCTGCAGCTATGGAAGGTTGCTGCATTCGGAAACCATCTGGGGGCCATTACAATGGTTACCACATTTTCCCCCATATCAGTAAGACCTAGTCAGAGCCCACCAGCTAACTTCTGATTGGTTCCTTACCATACAGAGAATATCTTGTAGTTGACCCCAATAGCTAGGGGAACCATATATCCTGTTATATCCCACTGAGTCAGGAGCCTATATCCTGCTGTGTCTCTCCTGCAGGCACTCATGGCTGGAAATGGCCAGGGCTCCTGTCTGGGCAATATCTTGGGTTCTTCATATATTTTTATACAAAACAAATTTCAGTATATTTTCATACATGTATACAATGTATTTTGATCATATTCACCCCTCCTATTCATCCTTCCCTCCTCCTGCTACTTACCTTTATTGAGACAGTCCTCTTTCTACTTGAAATCCAGACTGTATGGATGAGAGGAGACACGTCATAGTTTTCTGAGTCTAGCTCATTTTGTTTAACACGGTGATCTCCAGGTATCTCCATTTCCCTGCAGTAGCCCAGTTTCATTCTTTTCCATGACTGAATTGTCCTCCACTCTGTAGCACATCTCTTCTTTATCCGTTCATCCACTGTCAGATGTCTGTCCTGATTAGGAATCTTGGCTCTTGTGACTGGAGCTGTGGCAGTCATGGATACACAGGTATTTTGATTGTGCCGTATATTCTGGTATACAGTAGATTGCCTATATCTACTTTTGGGTGGCTGAGTAACCTCCACAGTGGTTTTCATATTGGCTTCACTACTTTGCACACCTATCAAAGTGTAGAAGGTTTCCTTCTTCCTTCTCATCCCTGTTTTCTTGATGATAGCCATTTCAGCTCAGGGGACACGGGTCTGACTTGGATGAGGCGTAGTTTTGATTTGCATTTCATTTTGGGCTAAGATAGTTGAACATTCTTTCATGTATTTACTGGCTATTTCTAGTTTTGAGAACTGTTTGTTCACCTAATGTGTCTACTTACTAGATGGAGAACTTTCATTGTGGATATTTAATTTTTGAGTTCTTTATATATTATTGAAATTAGATAAATATTTTTAAAAGATTTTCTTCCATTATGTAGGCTGTTTCTTCACTCTGTCCGTTGTTTTCTATTCTACGTTGTCTTCTTAACTTCATGTAATCCCAGTTGCCAGTTATTAGAATTATTTACTGAGCTACTGAAGTCTTTTTCAGAAATTCCTTGCCTATGCTTATTTTGAAGTGTTTTACTTTAGGAGTTTCAAAGGTTTAGCGCTAACACAGACCGAGTATACTCGTTAGCTTCAACTCTCACCTAGGTTCGTCTGGTAAGGGAGTCTCGATGGAGGGATTACCTGTGTCAGATGAGCTCGTGGTGGCACCATGCCCTGGGCAGGTCGTCCTGTGCTGCATAAGCACGCTCCTAAGCATGAGCCTGTGCACAAGCCAGCAAGCAGCACTGCTTTGAGGCTTCTTCTTTGTTTCTGTTTGAGTTCCTGCCCTGACTTCTCCACTGATGAGAAGTGACTTCAAAGCACAAGCCAGACAAACCCTTCCTTCCACTAAGTTGCCTTTTCTCAGTGTTTTATCACAGCAGAAGGACACTGGTTTGGCTCCATGAACTTGTGGATATCCACTTTCATTAGCACCACTGTTAGGGGCCATCTTTTCCCTAAGATATGTTTGTGGCATCTTTGTTGGGAAGCATATGGGCTTATTTCTGGCAACTCTTTTTTTTTTTTTTTGGTTGGTCTACTTGTCTGTTTTGCTCTATTGTCCTGATGCTTTTTTCTCTCTGATACTGGAAGCAGGTACTGAGGTATTTCAGCCTTGTTCCTTCTGCTTAGGATAGCTTGGAATCTTTGGGGGTCTTTATGGTTCCATATGAGTGTGGAATTGTTTGTCCTAGTTATGTGAAGATTGGAATTTTTATGGTGATTACATTGTGTCTGTAGATTATTCTTAGAACCATAGCCATGCCACAATAATATTCTTTGGGATATTTTTCTATATTGTAGTGTTTTCTTAGATTTCTTTCTTGGTTTTCACTGTAGAAATATTTCATTTCCTTAGTTAAGTCTATTCCTAGCTATTTCATTTTATTCTTTTGAGGCTATGACTGCCATAGTGTGCACATAAGCAATCTTGAATTCTCTAATCTTTAAACAAAAGCAAAAAAAAAAAAAGAAGGTATCAGTTTGGATTCTGTGGTTTGGACCTGGTTTGATTCCCAAAGGTTCATGTGCTGAAGACTTGGCCCCTACTATAATGTATAACAGAAACTGTAAGAGGTGTGGTTTAGTGGGATTAGGTTATCAAGTTACTGTCCTTAGAAGGGATTAATGCTTGCTTCTCAGAACTGGGTTAGTTACCATGAAAGCAGATGCTTATAAAATGAGCTTGGTTCTCCTGTTTTGCATTCTTATTTTCTCTCATTGCATATAACATTCTCTCTCTCTCTCTCTCTCTCTCTCTCTCTCTCTCTCTCTCTCTCTCATTAACTGATACCATATACTCAGTTGTGATGTAGCCTGATACCATATACTCTAGTTCAAGTGATGTAGGTGGGCGGAACCATGATAGCTATCAGCTAAGGAGCCAGATATACAGCAGTTTAAAAGAATACAATTTCGTGTAAGTATTTTGGGGCATAAGTAAGCAGTTTCTCAAACGTGGAATTTCTGTCTCCATGATATTTGAACCCCAAAGCCTTTTCTTTATAAACATTTAATCTTAGAAATCCTGTTATAGCAATATTGATGTCAAGTAAGAAGATATTGACTACTATATCCTATATTTACATAAAGGATCCAAATATTACTGTTTTAGTGTGTAATCATTTTATATTAAGTTATTTATTATTATTGAAGGTGTGTATGTGCATGCACATGTGTATGCACTACACACACGCATGGAGGGGAAAGGACAATTTTGTGGAGTTGGTTCTCTCCTTCCACTTTCACCTGGGCTCTAGAGAATCAAAGTCAGGTGATAAGATTTGCATCTTCTGGCAGGAAGTGCTTTGCCCTCTGAGCCATCATGCTGGCTTCCCATGTGAGATGTCGAGGGGAAGGTTTACCTTCTCTTATAGTGATAAATTTGCAGGTGGGTGGATGCTTGCACTTAGAGCATGTCTTGACTGGCTCCTGCCGAATTTGTGGCATTGAGAAGGGAGATTGCTCATTCTCTTTAACCCTACAGCATGATCTCAGATAATCCCATTTGTAAAGGACTCCGTTTCCATCCTCCACCCTCTCTTGCTGTACAAATGATAGACTCATTGGGCTACATTCCAACTAAGCGACCTGTCAGTTTTCCCTTACTTAAAATTGTAAGTTTGGACTTTGCAAGCTGATATTTTGTTTGAGGAGTCCCTGGATTTCAGGCACATTTATTCCACATGATTGACCTTTTTATTCATACCACTTGTGCAAAAAATTGTCAGGAACAATGTAAGAATTGCAACAGCCACGACCGATTTTGGCCTTGAAGAAAAACTAAGCATGCGGATGACAACTAATTATGAGCTAAGATGCAGACTCTTGATTGGTCTCTCCTGGCCACAGGAACTTATGCAGAACTTGCACCCTAGCTCAGTGTGAGGCCAGGGTGGGTAGGGGTGAGTCTCCATGAACCACATGACAGTTTCAGCCTCTCTGGCCCCTGACCCCTTTAATGGGTGTTTTATGGCTTGAAAGATTTTCAGATGAGCTGAATGAATTACTCTTTGCTTTGGGAAACAAGAAATTAGAGGTCTTTTATATGCACATGACATGGTTTTATTGTCACAAACCAGGAACAGCCTCATGAGTCTAAAAGGAAAAGTGGCTCACAATGAGTTACTTTAAGCCCATGATCATCATTTTGGCAGAAGGCCTCCCAACACTGAGTTGGCTTTTATTCAACAACTTACAAATTGCCCTCACTCTTTTAGCCATTCAGGCTATGTTTTTCCTGCTGAGCTGGGTCAGAGGACTCACCAGAGGCTGTATTTGCTTAACAATAGGCATCTTATGGGTGCAATACTTGTGCTTTTTTTAAGTCCTTCTTGGGAGATTAGTTGATGTGGTAGTGATTTCTTATCAATAAAGAAACTGCCTGGCCCATTCGATAGGTCCACCCTTAGGTGGGTGGAGAAAACAGAATAGGATTCTGGGAGAAGGAAGCTGAGTAGGAGTCGCCATTATGTTTCCATGCCAGACAGATGCAGGCTAGAATCTCCCCGGTAAGCACACCTCGGGGGTGTTACACAACTTATAAGAAATGGGCTAGTCCAGGTGCGAGAGTTAGCCGAGAAGAGCTAGCCTATGGGCCAGGCAGTATTTAAAAGAATACAGTTTTCGTGTAATTATTTCGGGTAAAGCTAGCCACGGGGGCAGCTGGGTGCTGGGACGGAGCCCCGCCGCTCCATACTACAATTAGTAAAATGTACTTTGAGAAACACTTTAGCTGAAGTTATTTCGACTTAGTTTGATGTGCTACCACATTGTTCCTTCATGATCAGATCCACAGTGGTGGTCTCAGGGAAAGCAACTTTCTACATGTGTACTCATAGGATCCCAGTAAGGATTCCCACAGGCAGTCCTATGCGGTGTTCTCAAAGATATTCCATATGCATTCTTACAGAGATACCTCAAGGTATTTTGCAGTCAACCCCAGATTCTCACAGGTGTTGTCACATGTATTTCCACATGCTCCCTACAAGTATTCTCACAGAAATATTTGTTGTATATATTTATATATATTTGAGTGTTTGTGTATGCTGTGTGTGTCTGTGTATGTGTGTATGTGTATGCTTGACACAGAGGCTAGAGTTTAATGTTAAGTGTCTTCCTCAATCACTCCCCATCTTAGATTTTGAGACAGGGTCTATCATTGAACCTGGAGGTCACCAGTTTGACCAGACTAGGTGGCCAACAAGCCCCAGCAATCTTTCTGCCTTTCCTCCTCAGTATAGGATCATGGGTTTTGTACCACCACGCCTGGCTCTCTACATGGGTGTTGGTAATCTGAACTCATGCTTGTGATTTTAACAAACACTTTACTCTCTGTGTCACTTCCTAAGCTCTACTCCTATTAACTATTCTCACAGGTATGGAGCAAGCTTCCCCATGGGGTTTCTACAGACCCCCTGCAGGTATCCTGACAGGGTTCCCATGGTATTCTCACAGGAACCACACAGAGGTCTTTCCAAATGGGCTATTATGTTTCCACTGATTTCTCGAACACTCTCACAGATATCTCTCAACATATGTTCATAGTAGGATGGCTGTGTCTACATGTGCCTGTAACCCCAGGGGTGGGTTGATGGGGACAGGAGGATTCCTGGGGGTTTCTGACCAGGCACTGTTGACCAAATGCATAGGTCCAGGTTCAATGAGAAGTTCTGTCTCAAAAACAAAGTGGAGAGTGATAGAAGGTATATGAGGAGACCAGGTTTGTCCAGGGTGATATGGCTGTAGGCAGAAGACACCTAAGTTAACCCCTGGGCTCTGTAAGCCGAGCGTTGGCATGTTGACTCCTTTGTTCTCTGCATTACGATATTTATCAGTTCCCTGCTTTACACGGCTATGTTGGGTTGAATATGTTCAAATCCTCCAGTCTTTTCCAGGGCTGTGAGTAGACGCTGTATAAAGAACCTGGTGATCTCTTTGCTAAACATGAGTGTGGAGTGCTGCGGCCAGGCCTCCTGACTGCCTGGCTGGAGTCTTCATGTTCACATGAAGTAGACATGTAATTCTAATTAGCTGTGGGGAAGTCACAGAGAGACTCTCTGTCTAGAGTGTGACCACAGAGTTCTTTCTCTCTATGTGATTTCCAGAGGCAAGCTGATGAGCCTGAGGGACTGCAGTCAGGCAGGCAGCCACCATGGTGCATGCGAGTGAGTGGGTGCACTGCTTGCTTGCTCATCTGGATACATCAGAATCTCAGCTCTCAGCTCTGTGGAGTAGCTTGTGGAACCTTGTGCCCCTAAGTTTGAATCCCAGGTTCTCTGGAGAAAGCAGGAGGTAGAATCTCCGTGAGCCTTTGTCATCTTATCTATGGAATGGCCCTCAAGGCAGTGACTGCCCAGCTGTGTCTCACGTAAGCTGAGACGAAATGCAGTGCCCACAGAGCCAGTGAGCAGCAGAGCTGGTAGGTGATCCCGGGATGTGCTTCTCCTCCAGCCTAGCTGAGCCGGGAAAGGTTGTTTGTGTTCAACTGTCACCACGGTGACTCTGGACCTTCCTGCAGCTGTCACCATGGTGACAGTTGCTATGATTGTCTCAAAGGTCCAGCGGCTGCCACCCATCACATGGGAGACTGCATGACTTCTGTCTGGAGTCCTTTTAATCTGCGGTTTATTAGGTTTGTTATCTGTGATAAGTTCTTAAATGAGCCACAAATTAAAAAGATTATAAAGCATCCCTGGAGTTTGAGATGGATAACTTGTGCTGTGGGGTCCATTTATGGACCAATTATGATCCATTGACATTTCCACCGGCATCACCAGGCAGTGACATAGAAACAGCTCCCTGATTCATGTCCTGGAAGGAGAGGGAAATGCCGGCTGAGTGGCGGTTATGTGGCTATGACTGAACATCTTTTCTATTGTACCCACCAGCTCCCTCTGTTCCCAAACCTATTGTTCATACCCTTTGCCCTCTTCTGCATTCTAGCCAGCCCTTTCCCTGGGTGATTGACATGCTCGTTCGTTCATTCATTCATTCATTCCTTTCTACATTCCTTTCTTCTAGCCCAGCCTTTTTTAAAAATGTGTGATGAGCTCTCATAACTCTTTGAACAGATGTCAAAATAGCCTACACAGTGAGGACAAAGGTAATGATAATTTAAAAAAAAAGTGGGCTCTTTGTATTTGTAGGCTCCAGGAACTCTACTTTTCAGAGTTGGTGACAGGAGCACAGTGGTAGTCGAATAACTTTGTAAGATCAGAGAGGGTAAGTACCTTGTCCAAAGCCACACAGCAAAGAGAGGAGTCATGGAAACATGGTCTATCTCTGTTTCTTCTTTTATAAGATGAGCTGTTGATGGAGCCTGCATGACACAGGCTAGACTTAGGGCATCTTGGCAGGGCTTCTCATAGATGGCGGTGCAACCTTTCTCTGGATGGACTCTGGAAGGATCCACCAGTCCTGCTGTACTGTTCTTTGTAATGATTAACTAATTTATTCTATATTAACAAAAACTAGGGAGTCACATTGTAGGGTAAGAACCTGGTAGATCTACAAAGCGATGGAGAAAGCCCAGATGATCCTCCTCTCTGTTTTTCCAAGATCCAAAAGGGCCAGCTAAAGTCCTACGTCCCTCCTCCTTCCTCCCTGTGTCCCTCTCTGAATTTGCCAAAAGATTGTCTGTTTTATTCTGGGCAGCTGAGTGTGGACTCCATCATCTGAAAAAGGTTCAGTTTATTGCCAGTTTCAGGGGACAGAGGGAACAAATATCCCACAATAGTTCTCGGAATGGTAGCATTCATAGGCATTTTGAGTAACATGATTTGGCGGGCTCTTCTAAGCTATCCAGGAATAGTCGGGCTCACAAGGAAGTTTCCCCGATGTCTAGATCAGCTGCGGAAAGGCAGAGATTTGTGGCAATGGGTCTCTCAGCCTTGATTCTGCCACACAGACTGCAGCCACCAGCCCTATAGAACAGACACACACAGGGAAGATGCCTACTTTCTCGTGGGACACTTCGGCTTTCTCTCTGATCCTGTCACTTGCTGGTTCTGAGATTTTAATTACATCTCACAACTCAGCTTCCTTTCTTGTCATATGCACACATCACACAAATCCTGCCAGTTAGCCTGTCGGATGTCACCCACCTTCCACCATAGTGGACCCTGTATACCAGTGTCCTCGGGTCCCCACTCGTCCTTCTCAGCAGGCAACACTGACTGCTTCTGCTCCAGCCACCCTGCTGCCATGAACCCGGATGTTAACCAACAGCATGCCAGGTTTTGGGAACCCTCTCTCCTCAAGCAGCTTCAAGATGCTGCTGCGATATCTTCTTGGCTGTTCATTTCTGCTCGTGATGTTCCATCTGCCCAGAATGTGTGTCCTGATGTACTCTAAAGATTCATTCCTTCCAGTTTTTCCCGCTTCCACTTTCTCAGGCAGACATCCAGGCTCAGTCCTGCTCTGGCACCCAGATGTCTCCATTTTTTTCCCCACTGAATTGCTCACCTACTTACTGAGCATGCCTGCGGCTTAACACTCGTGCCCTGCCTTCTCTCCCCAAATTGGACTTTGGGCCAATAAGGGTCAGGTTGCTTTTTTCTTTTTTTGTCTGTTTACTTGTTCTTGTACCTTCAGTCCATTGTTCTTCCCAATAAATACTTACTCATCAAATAAAGAAATTTGGGCTGCGTAGATAGGTCCATGAATAGAGTGCTTGCTGTGCAAGCATGAGAACCCAGGTTCTAGTCCCAGAACCTATTTAAAATCCAGGCATGGTGGGCATGCACCTGCAGTCCCAGTACTAGGAGGCAGTGACAGGAGGATCCTGGAGCCTTGCTGGCTAGTCAGTCCAGCCTTATTGATTCTAGGTTTAGTGAGAGAGCCTGTCTTAAAAAAAAGAAGTGCACAATGATTGAGGGCTACAACCTGTGGTACACACACTCGCATACACGTGCACACACACGCACACACAGAGAAACCTGAAGAGGTTGCATGAACTTTCCCTGGTGTGGGCAATCTCTCTGGGCACAAAAATATTTATGTATTTGTGTCATAAGATTTGAAGTTCAGGCCTCGAATCACAGGATGGTTGCTCAGTCCCTACTGTGGGAAAGATCTGTGCACTGAGACACTCTATTTCTCGTGTGTTCTGAGCACGTGCACCTACATTTCATGTGCATGGCATCTTGGGAGCTTTGTGCTCCACTGTGAATGCACCTGACTTGCAAGTGATCCAGGGATATCATAAGCCATGCAGAAGGTGGAGCTAAGTGGGGACTGGGACACCTGAGTGAGCTGGCCGCTCTATGTGATGTATGTGTGTTTAGGCACATGTGAAGGCCAGAGGACAATGTTGGGTGTCATCCTCAGGTGGCATCTACTTTTGCTCACTAAGTAGGCTATGCTGCCAGTCACGGAGCCCCAGGGGTCCACTGCCTCTGCCTACCAGCACTGGGATTGACAGCATGGCAGCTCTGACTGATTCTTATTTTTTTTTAAATAGATTTCAGGGTTTGGACCTAGGTCTTTGTGTTCAGGGCAAGTGCTATACCAAGCAAGTGTCCCTGGGTTCTGCCCCTTTGGAACTTTGTTAGTAATGGAGAACATTTCCTGACAGCTCCTCCAGGGACAGGAGGATTCACAGCTGGCTGGGGAGCTAATGCCCAGGCTGTAGCCTGAGTTCTGTTTTGACAGAACGGAAAGACAGTCTTGCAGATTGGGCATGGCAGGGCCAGGGTTGAAGTCCAGAAGAATTTCAGAGAATGATATACCAAGGCTCCCAGTCCACACCCACCCTAGGTCATGTTTCTAGGGTGAGAATTAAGAAGTTTCTACCATGCACCAGGGAGAAAAACATTGGTAAGTCCCTTTTTCAGACAAAGAAGCTGAGGCACGGTGCGGAGTTTGGTAGTCTTGGCAGCCAGATCAAGATGGAATTTGGTGTGTGGGTCTCATTGTGCATCCTGCAGGTCCTCCTCCTTAGGGTGGAAAGATGCACTCTCAAGAGTGTGCGGGTATAAGGAGGGTTGTAGGGGAAGACAGTCAGGTGGAAGGGTGTGAGATGGGTCCCATGGTGAGGAAGTTTTCAGGATGTTCCCAGCCATCTTTCCATGAGCCAATGCTTGGACCCTGTAAAGCATTATTTTTAGAAAGAGATTGCTTCCCAGGGACTAAAGAAGGTTGACTCTTCAGGCGATTTCATCCATGTCACTTTCAAAACCCTGAGACTGTGTCACCCCCTGATTGAGTTCCAACAAAGTCTCCTTCCTGCTAGGCCCGGAAATGTCAGACTGACCAGATGGAGAAAGGCTGGGCAAGCGAGAGATGTGGAGATGGGTCTGAGCTGCCAAGCAGCGAGAACGACCAAGTGGCCTCTAGGCTGAGAACAGAGCCTAGAGGAGAGCACATGGCCAGGTCTCAGGAGACAGGCCTTGGCATGGCACCTACCTTGTCTCACTTCTGTCCTCACTTCTCAGACTCCTGATCTGCCTGCTTCCCCTTTGCCCTCCCTGTTCTCTCTGGTCCCCTCTTCCCTATATCCTACCCCACAGGGGCTGTGGGAAATGGTCATGGGGTCCAAATGGACTCTGGGGGATATGAAAATGCGTATCAGCTTTAAATGAAACACCATGTCCTCCAGAACCCAGAAAGAGCAAACCAACAAGCTAAAGATGCCCAGGCAGCCTTACAGAAGGGAGAGGTGCAGTCAGAATGCAGACAGCACACATCTTTACTCACTTTGAGGTTTTTATTTGATATGTAACTCTGTGGGGATGTCTTTTGGGGAAATCTTAGAATGTAAATGATTCAAATTTTGTCTTTTAACCCCTTCCTAAAACACTCTAATATACAAGTGGAGCTTCAGAGAGGATGTTTTCCAGATGCCTGCTTGGAGCCACATTGCCCTGGAGCTAGAAGTGTGCAGATTGCAGTTGGGATCATGGATGTACATGGAAACCAAAAGACTGGTGCAAAGTGGTCACGGGCAGCATTTTGTAGGCAGACATACATGGAATGACCCTCCCTGACTGTCACCTTGGCAAGAACCTTGTGGATGCTGAGTTTAGCCACAGAATGACATCTCTAAAAGGGAAAGGGAAGAGATCATGGATTGCCTCAGCCCTGGGAATCTCAGCCTCCACGCCTGTGAAATGATTATATTTGTGCTTCCTCTGCTGAGTCACTGTCCATGATTAGTTAAGTTAACACATGCCACGGTCTAAGCACAGAGACAAAACAGATCAGGAGTCAAAACTGTGCCTTCAGATGAGGAGAGAACACAATTCTACGCACAGATGAGTGAGAAGCAGTTCCGAGTGACTTGTCCCACAGTGTTTATGGAACGGCCTACTGAGGACATAGGACCTGAGCAGTGGATGACTCTGACTATCATGCTGGGAGTCTTCTGTTTTCTCTGATCAGGCTAGGGGTGTGAATTCATTCATCCTTTCCCTGCTCAGGGCAGTAAATATTTGTTTACCAGTGGATGCAATGCTAAATATGACCTGAAGGGGGCACTGTAGGAAAGGAGTTTCTCCCGGTATAATGCTTGGTTTCTTGCTTCTGGGCAGGCTGGCTGTGAGCAGGGGCTCCTGTACTACTAGCCTGTGGTTCCCTGCTAGAGATGTGGGGGAGACTCACATTCCACAGAGAAGCAACCAGTTAGTGTTGTCCCTCCTACTGAGATCTGAACGTGTCCCCAATATTCGTGTTGAAACTTAATTGACAATATAATAATTTGGAGGAGATTATGGTATAAGGTCAGCAAGCTTGTGATGGGTCTCGAGGGAGCTAGGTAGGCCTTCCGCTCTCCCATCTCTTCCCTAATGCAAATCATGCGTCTTTCATTTTTTTAATTTAAATTTATTTTATACAGAGTGTTTTGCTTGTATTGTATGTCTGCACTACATGCATGCCTGGTGCCTGCAGAGGCCACAAGAGGTAGAGGTGTAGAAAGTTGTGCGCCTCTGTGTGATTTCTGGGAACCACATGTGGGTCTTCTGAAAGAGCAGCAAATGCCCTTAACTGCTGAGTCATCCCTTCAGTCCCTCTAACAGACTCCAAGAAGCATTCTAATAGGTCACAGGGCCCAGCAGTTAAGGTGCCTTCTTAGGAACAGAGGGCAGCGCTCAGACACTGAACCCAATGTCATCTTCATCTTGGACTTCCCAGATTCCAAAACTGTGGCTCTCGATGTGTGTCAGTCTTGTCACCTGGGCTGTACCCTGTGTACCGAGCACAGATCACCCGGCCTGTACCCTGTGTACCCAGCACAGATCACCCGGCCTGTACCCTGTGTACCCAGCACAGATCACCCAGGCCTGTCCTCTGGCTTTGCTGTGGAATAGGGCTTCTTTGAAATACATACCTTCCTTCTCAACCTCAGCACTACTGATAGAAGCTGTGCTTCTCTTCCTTATTCTTAGTTGTTAATCCTCTTCTTGCTGCTAGCTAGTTGACAATTCCCAGTGACCCAGACCCCATAAGGCTGCTGGGGTTTCGAGGGAAGCCCATCAGATCCTCTGGGACAAGACTCCGGCCTCTCAGGTTCTGTGGTATTGCTTAAGTCACTCTCTGTCTCTGGAACTCAGATTTTAACTGAAAAGTCTAGGCTGAGTGACTCTAGTTCCTCCCTCCAGCTTGGCTCAGATGTTGCTATTGTGGATTGCTATTATGGCAGTTGGGGAGGGCAATCTGGGGTGGGGAGGGGCAGCAGGCTCAAGAGCCATCCTTGATGAGGGGTAAAGGCACCAGGCCAAGCACACTAGTCTGAAGTCACAGGGCCCAAGTCTTGGTGTGACTCTGCCTCTGAGGTGCCAGCTGATGGCCAGCAGAGATCTATGGAACTTGGAGACTCAAGTGTCCTGGAGTGTGGGGTCTTCATGTTTCCGTCTGGCTGTGGAAGCACCAAGCTCTGAAGACTGCTGATCAGTCTCTGATCTACTTCAGAGGCCAGTGAGGCACTGTCCAGGGTGCTGCCTCTCAGGAGCTGTGTGACTTCATTCTGTAGATTGTGGATGTTCCCAGACCTCAGATTTCCTGCTGTTGAGACAGAGCTGGCCTTGCTCTGAGCTTCTGTGTCCCTGTGTAAAGTGGGGAAACAGTCTTGTCACACCTTGATGGTGCTGTAAGGTAGGAAATCTAAACCATGAGTCCTGTGGGAGGCCCAGCGATGTGACAGTGCACATGTATTGCACATTTTGGGGCACACTCCAGCCAAAACTTAGCAGCTTTGTTCCATCAGTACATTACCCCATGCCCAGGGTGGCAATGACTCTCTTCTTTGTCAGCTGTTAACTCCCAGAGGCTCTCACGCCATATGGCCACCAAGAGTTCTGTCTTAAAATCACAGCAATGAATTCTCTCAGTTTTAGCAGCTGGCAGTCTAAAATCTAGGTGTCCTCAAGGCTGCAACTATTTCAGAGGCCCATCTTGGTCTTTTCATGGTACTGGCATAGAACAACACAGCCTGGGCAGTCCACATAGGACAGACATTCATTTCTCATGGTCCTGGAGTCTGGAAACCCAGATCAGGGTGGCAGCATCTGGTGAGGACCTTTTCTGTGCTTGTAATATGTATGGTGGAGAACTTCAGTGATGAGACTCTGGGTCCTGTTAATCCCACCGGGCTAGAAAAAGACTACTATCACAATTTCTGAGCCAAATTTGAAGCAAGCTTTATTAAATACTGGCCAAGGAGATAGACACTGGTCAGGTCCATACCTTGGATTCACAGAGAATGGTGCCAAATTTTGTTAGTCTGAGGTTTATAAAAGCAAAATCCACAAGGCTACACACTTCCTGTCTTTGTTCAATTGCAGGCAAGTATAAATCCTGATGCACTTCCTGTCTATGCACTTCCCACCTATGTGTGATGAAGCACATTCTGTATAGCAGTGAAAGCATGTGGCTCATGTGGCTTGTTCTTCTATGAACAACAGCCCCCAGCATTCCAGGAAGTTATCTGTCCTTGGGCAAGTGGGGTTTATAGGTTAGAGGCTTTATTTTTGTTGTTTTACAGCTCATTTAAGCTCAGTAATTAAAACTTAAACATAACTTTATCCCTTACAGTCCTTGCCTGGTGCAGAAACAGAAGAGACAGTGAATTCACTCAAAAGGTCCTTTCTAGAGTATGCTAATCTCCTAGCCAGGGTCCCAATGCTGACACCTAGGGAACTAAATTTCAGTGCATTTGGGCACAGGTGGTCAAAGCACAGCAGGTCCCTAGGAAGCATCTGCTACTGCCCCATCTCATAGGTTCTGATATTGCCAGCACAAGCCTTGATTCTCCTTGGTTTGTGAGTGTCACGTGCATTCCAGCCTCTGTTGTCATGTGACCTCCTCCTGTTGCAGGGTGAGGGCCTGTTGTTTGTCCCAGCTGCCTGGCTAGCTTACATCTGAAATAACTACACAGAAATTGTATTAATTAAATCACTGCTAGACCCATTAGCTCTAGCCTCTTATTGGCTAACTCCCATATCTTGATTTAACCCATTTCTATTAATCTGTATATCGCTCTGTGACACTGGCTTACTGGGAAAGATTCTAACCAGTGGTGTCCATCTCAGGTGAAGGATTTATGGCTCTCTGACTATGCTTTCTTCCTCCCCGCATTCCATTTAATTTTCACTGCCTACCTAAGTTCTGCCCTATCAAGGGCCCAAAGCAGTTTCTTTATTAACCAATGAAAGCAACACAAAGACAGAAGGACCTCCTACCTCATTTCCCCTTTTCTGTTTAAACAAAAAGGAAGGCTTTAACATAGTAGAATTACATTTAATAAAACAGTTATCAAACAAGAATTATAGTTACAATATTCATATCTACTTTATCTTTTATCATAATTAAGGAAACAGTAACTATAGCTATAAGTTCTTCAGCTCCATCAAAGACTCCAGAAGGATATAATATTCCCTAAGTAAACAGGAAGTACATTGTAAGCAACTTTCAAAACTCTAGAAATGTCAGAGACATCTTGCTGCCTGGACAGTCACCCAAAGTTTTGCTGTACTATTTGGGCATCCATCTTCGGTCTTCAGGCCCATAGTATCCAGGAGGTTTGTCACGAAGCAGGGAATTTCTAAGACAGTTCAGTCACTTTCTTCTGTATCCTGCACACAGGACACAGACGCATCCGCATACCACATGACCTTAACTGCAGCAATCCTGTTTTCAGGAAGGTCTGGGAGTTAGAAAGTAAAAAAATCTCTGATGTCTCACATTGAGTGAGACCTTTAGCTTGGAGACATGACCTTGTTGTTATTTAACAAGTGATCTTAGTGAGGCCTGAGCATGCAGTTCAGTTCCCTAGTACTGGGTAAACTGGGTGTGAATTCACGCTTGCATTCCTGCTCTGGAGGTAGAGGCAGGAATATTAGAAGTTCAAGGTCTCCCTTGACTATGATGAGGTCAGCCTCAGACAACATGAGATGTTGCCTCAAAAACAGAAAATCACAATTTTCATCACTCACATAGGCCCTTTGCATGAACCCTGGGCAGACCCAGGGCTTACCCTGGGCATATTCCTCATCTACATGATTATGTGACAGATGTTCTAGCCAGTGTGATAAGAAAGAAACCATGTGCATGCTGGTGTTAGCTGCAGAAGGCATCGAGGTGAGGCAGAATGGTGCCAGGGTGCCCATGATTATTGACAAGTTGGGAACTAGACTTTAGCATGGATGACCCCCAGGCCAGAGCTCGGAGGTAAACTACTTCCTCTGGGGCTACACATCTGAACCTGTCTGGTTGCCCATGTCAGTTCATAGGAGTGTGTTGGTTCTGCTTCTAAAATATACCCCAAGTCAGAAGTCCTTTAAACCTCTGCTGTCACCACTACAAGTCACTACTCCCTCTTGTGGGGACAGCCATGAGACTACAGATTTCCTCCTTCAGTCAATTCCAGATTGGCCCATTTAAATGTGAATTAATATTCAAACCTGTCTCTAATATCTAGAGCCTTCTTGAGTTCTGGTGTTTTTAGACCTAGAGGTGCCTTCTTCCTTATCCTCCTTCTCCTTTTTCCTTTCCATCCTTTTCATCCTCTTCCTCATCTTCTTTTCTCCCTTTTATATTTTCTTTCCAACATAATGCTTTTATTGATTATTTGGGAATTTCACATCCTCACGTTTTAGTCCTCACAGGCCCACCCATTCTGATTTTCTCATCAAAGAAGAAGGAGGAGGAGACAGGGAGGAAAAAGAGGAGCAGCAGGAGAAGGAGGCGAAGAAGAAAACATGTTCAATTAGTATTGCCCATATACTTATAGGAGAATGGTCAAATTCCCTGTGACCAGCCCCTGAATGGAAACTGAGTCCTCCTCACCTGCACTCCCAATAAGAAGCCATCATCTGCTACACTCAACATCCTGTCACAATTTTAAAGCCTTCTCTTCCACAGTTTCCTGTCTATGCTGTCACTTTTTGGGGTGGGGTGGGTGGAGGTAGGGGTTGTCACAGAAGTCTTCTATGTCCTCCTTCCCAACTGGGAGACTACAGTCACTGATACCACTGCAGAAGTAGCTTCCTTGCCTTTTACAGTCAGTGGGACCATGGACCACAGACATCCACATGGTCTCTAGTGTCAGCACATGCCACTGACCTCAGCATGGTTTCAGGTGGTAGTACAGACCACTAACATCAACACGGCCCTCTGCTACACAACACAGACTATGGATGTCATCAGAGTCCTTGGCAGCATCACAGGTCAAGGACATCAACATGGCCTTTGGTGGCAGTGTGGTTTAGGAACAGCAATATAGCTTCAGGTGGTGGCATAGACCACAAACATATGAATGACCTTCGGTGGAAACATGGGCCATGGACATCAACACAGTCTTTGGACACAGCAGGACCATGGACCCAAATATGACCCTCAGCAGCAACACAGACCATGCATTCAATATGGCCTTAGGTGATGAACAGGACACTCACATCAACATGGTCCCCAGCAGCAGCAGCAGCAGCAGCAGCAGCAGCATGGTAGAGTGTAGGCAGATGCAGCTTGTTCATTTCCCAGATGCCCAGACCCGAAATAATCACACTTGAACTATGTTAATTGCAACATTTTTTTGGCAAGTAACTCTAGTGTATTCCTAGACAGCTCTTACATCTTAAATTAATCCGTTTCTATTATTTTGTATTTTACCATGAGGCTTGTGGTTAACCAGTAAGATTCTGGGGCATCTGTCTCCTTTGGCAGCTACATAGTGTCTCTTTGACTCTGCCTACTCTCTACATGTCTGTTCTGAGTTCCTGCCTGGCTTTACCCTGTTAAGTCATTGGCTGAAAGCAGCTTCTTCATTAACCAATGGCAATAAAACATATTCACAGCATGCAGAGGAAAATCCTACATCAGTAGAGCCTCTTCTTGTCCTGAATTCTGTCCTCTGACCTCACCACCAGCACCCATGTCTCCCTTTCTTTGAGCTTTCCAAGTAGCAAGCCCCTAGCTCATTTCGGTTTTTACAATGCACTAAGCTTGGTCTTTTGCAGGACTGTTGGTGCTGGGTCCCTCCACATGGGACCTGGCCTTCCTCCCTCTCCAGGATTGCTGTTCAGATGTTCTTGATCACATTGTGTCGAGAGCCTCAACGCAGAGAGTGACAGATGCCACTATTTTACTCAGCTTTTCCTTTCTTATGGAATCTGGGACTATAGCCTGAGGAGCACGCGGGCCACACATATTCAGGGAACGTCTTGTCTCTACAGTTAAATCTTTCTGAGAACCCATGTAGACATACCCAGAGGTGTTTGTTTCCAAGGTGATTTTCAATCCAATCAAGTTGACAATAAAGATTAACCACACCGAGTTCCTCCTTAAAGTGCCTCTCTCTGCCCTGTGTGCTACTCCACTCACTTTAAAGTGCCGCACCCTGCCGTGTGCCACCATCCCTACTAGTTTCCTCCAAACTTCTTAGCTTGAACTGATGCTGTCCTGTTTCTATTTCTATGTGTGTTCCCGAGTGTCCCCTCTGCTTCTAGAACAAAGCCAGCTCTAGAGGCCCACGCATTCGTCCCTGCTGCTGGCTGCTCCTTTAGTTCCGGGAGCAGACTGTGGAGTGCGGGAGGCGGCTGCAGCTGTGAGGCATGTGCTGGAGAGGACACGGGCACTCACTATCACATCTTGTGGTGTCGTGTATGGTGTGTGTGTGGTGTTTGTACATACGTGTACAGGTGTACGAGCCTGTGCTCATAATGTAGAGATCAGAGATGTTGGTTGTCTTCTCCCATCAGTCTCCACCATATTTCCTTACATAGGCTGTCTCACTGTGCCAGAAATTCTCCCTTTTCTCTAGTTTTGGGATTTGCCTGTCTTTGTCACCAAGTGCTGGGGTAACATGCACACTCAGCCAAACTTGGTTTTTACATGTATGCTGGGGATTTGAACTCAGATCCTAATGCTTGCCATTGAGTCATATTCTGAGCTCCTAGAATAACTTTTAATAAATTAAGAGCCAAATACTTTATGTAACACAAGAGCATTGTGGTTGAGTTAGTGTTCATTATTGCTGTCATATAAACATCCTATGTGCCTCACATGTGACATGTGGAACTGAGTGGGCAAACCTTCCACAAGGTCAGAAAACAAGTATTTCAGGGTTCGTAGGCTCCCAGTCTGTTGCAGCCGCTGAGTTCTGCCCTGAACCTCAAAGAGCCATTGGCAATGTTTAAAGGAGTCTGGCTACGTTCCCATCACATTTTATTTGTGGAATTTGCATTTCATAATTTTCATGTGCCATGAAATCTTCTTCTTCTTCTTCTGACAGTTTGGAAATGTGGCGGAATATTTCTAGCCTGTGGCTGTGTGTAAAAACAGGCCTTTCGGCTGCAGTGTGCTGGGTCCTGTGTGAAATTCAGTACAATGTGAGAAACCTATTTTGCAAATTACAAAGTCATGTCTAGAGTGTTGTGGAAATGTCTTACACTGAGAAAACAGAAGTCTGCATCTGGGAGGCTCCAAGAAACAACAGCTTTTGCCCATTTCCAGGGCTCTTGGGTACTCCAGATAGGAAGCTGGTACAGGTGACTCTACAGTATTCAATACTAAGGTATTGCCATGAGCTCTTGGCCTTGGTTACAGGATGCTTGGTGCTTCAACTAGGCTTTTAATTGTAATTTTATTAATTATTTGAGAATGTTATACAGTGTTTTTCAATTATATTCACCGCCCCTTACTCCTCCAATATCCATTTCCCTTCCTTATCTGCTTAACTTTGTGCCTTCATTAAAAACAAAGAAGCAAACAAACAAACAAGTCCAACTGGGCTGCCCACAGGCCTTTGGTTTTGTGACTGCCCATTGGAGTGCCAACTACACATGAACCATCGATGGGACTAGCAGCGTAGTTCAGGTGGTAGTGGGTGTGCCGAGTATGCAGGAAGCCCTGGGTTTAGTCTCCAGCACAGCATAAAAACAATGTGGTGCATATCTGTTGTTTCAGTACTCTGTGTTTGGAGGCAGGAGAATCAGAAATTCAAGGTCATCCTAGGCACATAGGGAGTTTGGGAGCCACCTGGGATAGATGAGACTCTCAGAAAGAAAAGAATAAAGAAAAAAGAAATTATGGGTGATGAGCGTGAACAGGCTAAGCATGAGTTCATGCTAAGTTTGTCCTCCCTCCATGCTTGCTGTTTTCCATATAGCTAACGCTCTTTCATACTGGGGAAAGGTATCCCTGAGTCATCAAACTTTGTACTCCCCACTTGGGTGGGAACACCTGCTGCCTCCACAAGTCTTGACTGGGCTGGTGCTAGGAGCCCAACCTGGAGCCAGGAGCACTCAGCCATCTGCCTGCAGCCTTCTCCTCCTGTCTGTGAAGCACTCCCTGCTTCCAGCTATCACCTAGTCTCTGCTTTCCTCCCCTGTCCTCTCTTGTGTGCTCCCAAGCACTCTCTCTCCATGGTTCATTTACTGCTCAATCTGTGATTAATTAAAACAATTAAAATAACTGTGCTGATGCTAAATTCATTTACAGCCACCTCCGTTGTGCTCAGCTGTGGGAACACAAGGGAGCTGTGGGATAGGCTTCGACAGGTGGCTGAGGGGCACTGTGGCCTCAGCTTTGATGGACTGTGCTCTTAACTGGGTCACCCAGTTGGGTGCTAGGCTCCTACCTTTTGCTTTTGTGCACATGGCCACTCCACACACTCTCAGGCTCTAGAGATGACCTGGGATAATCCAGAATAGGAAACGCCAGGGAAACAAACATCTTTCCTCTGTTCTAAGCCATTCTTTGCTCTAAGTCATTCTCTTTGGGCCCAGGGACTGAATGGCTTGCTAGCAGAAGGGAAACAGGCAGACTCTATGAGAGGAAAGCCTTTCTAAAAGCCTACCTTGGAAGGGCAAGGGAGAGTCCTAAATCCTGTGACTGGCAACCTTGTAAGAGGCATGGGCACAGAAAGGAACATGTGTAGAAAAGGCTAGGTCAGGACAAGACAGAGCCTGGCACCTAGGACAGCAGATCTTCTCTGTTTACCCTACAGAGCCAGCAGGCCAGAGAAACTCAGGCTTGCAGCTGCAAGCCGCCCTGCTTGGTACAGAAAGCTGAGGTAAGGTTAAGCTAGAAAAGAAAGCTACATGCAGACGGCGTGACTCTGCCAGGCTCTTTGTTAGATGTATTCTCTAGTGTTTCCTAATGGAAATCTCACAACAGCCAGGGTAACAGACTAGATTAGCACCTACGTTTGGGGAGAGTTTGGCTAAGTTTCACAGCTACTGCTCAATCGGTCTGCTTAATGTCTACTGTCCTGTAGTCCTGAGATCTCTTCTTGACTGGGGATATGACAAAGATGGGTAGGTTTGGTCGGTGGGCTCAGGCAGGATCTGAGGATACTTACTTTCTGAATAGGAGTACACTTTGGTACAGCCCAGTCTTACACACAGAACTTCAAGACCCTGTGTTTGTGGCAGCTGTCTGCGTTTGAGTTAACACGGTATGAAATCATATGCATCGAAGTGATCTTCGGTGAGCAACTTCTTTTCTCAGTGAGGAGATTTAGACCTCAGGAGACAGTAGGGAAATGTTTCTCCACACTGATAAGCCTCTTTGCCAATGCAATAATTCAAATCAAACCAAAATCAAATTGAATTAGAAAAAGCCCATGTTTAATGGATACAGCACTCTTGAATGATTTTCTAGCCTCCCCAGAGAGGAGACAGGGAAGCCACACGTCTCTGGGGGTGGGGGGGGGGCGCAGAGGCCATCATTTGGTGGGTTTTCTGAGATGCAGCAGGGTTTGGAGAGAGATGGGGTGGGGGCTTGGGGTGGAGCTTCCACCTGAACACCTTGGACATATCCAGTCACCTCTCCTCCTCATCCCTGGCCACTCTCCTGTTACCTGCTTTCCTCCTCTCCCCTCTGTGGTCTCTGAGACACAGCATTTTCCCTGGCTGATGCCAGGATCTGGCACAGTCTGCCACACTTTCATCGAATGCCTCCCCACAAGGCTCCTTATACCACCTTGTTTGAAATTGCAATCCCATGCCTATTCTGAGCTTATCCAATCCCTCTTCTTACTTTGATTTTAGAAGGTTTTTTGTTTGTTTTTGTTTGTTTCTTTGAGATAAAAGCTTACAAACTGATCTATTTGCCTCAGCTTCCCAAGTGCTGAAAATACAGGTGTGCTTATACTATTTTTGGCTAAAAAAAAAACTATTTAAAATAAACACCAGTAGAGTGTCCTACGTTCTAACATCTCCCACATATTCTTTCTCTCTTTCATTAAACGATTTAATTTGTTTTAAATTGTGTATGTGTCTGTATGGGCATGTGCACATAAGAGCAGGTGGCAATGGTGGCCAGAAGAGGAAATCAGGCGCCCTGGGGCTGAAGTTACAAGTGCTTGTGGGCTGCTCACTCTAGGCCCTTGGGAACCAAGTTGGGTCCTCTATAAGAGCAGTGTGAGCTTTTAACATCTAAGCCATCTCTCTAGTCCCATATTATTTATTTCTTTTAAAAAGATTTATTTATTTTATAAATGTGTATCTGTGCATCACATGCATGCCTGGTGACTATGGAGTCTAGGAGAGAGCATCATATCTCCAGAGACTACAGTCATGGATGATTGTGAGCCACCATGCATGCTGGGAGTTGAACCCTAGGCCTCTGGAAGAGAAGCCAGTACTTTTAAGAGCTGAGTCATCTCTCCAGTCCCATATGACTTTTTTCTTATGTTTCTGTTTTGTGTCTGTAATCAACAAACAATTCTTTCCTTTAGTGTCTTTTATTCACTGATGTATGACTCATGGCAAATGTACTACTTGTTCTTGGTATGTGGGTGTCTAGACTGTGTGGGCACACTCAAGGTTCCATGTGTTCGTCAGTTCCAACAGTGCTAACTCAATGGATGTCTAGAATGTGTGGACGCACTCAAGGCTCCCAGATGTCTGATGGTAAAGAAGCCAGCACGGCTCAGTCTCACCCAGGGTCCCTCAATCTTACCTGGCCATGAAATCTACTTTCTCTCAGTCTCATACCATCTGATAATCTGCAGAGGATACTGATGATTACTGTTCTGTTCCTATACTGCCTCGGGGCATGTGTGGGTTAAGATGCTATACATAAGGGGTCAGAACCTTGGAACAAACTTGGGGAGCATATGAGTGTACTCAGGATAACTCTGTGGAGCAGTGATGTCAGAGCCCAGGCTGGATGGTTCCACACAAGTCCTGGACCCTGACTGCCTAATGGCTGGGCAGAGTCCAGCTGGGCAGCACTTTCTTCTGTGTCCATGTAAACCCTGTGCATTATAAGACCTGGAAAGAGCATGTGCCTGGGTTTCCTTGAGGGCATCCTGGAAGTAAGCTGCAGCCTGCCTCACCCGACCAAACAGGAACTTGACGGTGTTGTGTGGAAGGTTAGAGTGTGTGTACAGAAGACATGGCCAAATGCTCCCTCCTTGGAAACATTTCTGAGGAGCCAGGCCCAGCTGGACATGGGCTGCAAGATGCTGAACCCCAGCCTTCATATTGAGACCACACATGAAGGCTGAGGGCATGATATCCACAGTGAGGTTGTGTTAAAGAGAAGATGGAGACAGGGAGGGTCCTTGAGTGGCAGGTGGATTTGATCATTGTGGCTGTGAAGGCCACTGAAACTTAGGAGAGGTTAGCTTAAGCCCTTGCTGAGTCAGAACCTTCTGGAACTCTGATGCTCTCTGGACACTGGATTTAACAAAGTAGGGCAGTGCTATTCCTAGATGTGCTCTAGTAGGGTGTTGGTGGCCATTCTGCTCTGGCCACACAGATATGTGCCTGTGGCATGAAGATGCCAGCAGGTTAAGTCGTCTGGTGGTGAATGGAGGAGCCATGCTTCCACGTGACAGGACAATCATGGTCAGGATGGCTAACATTGCGTGGAGCCTCTTCTCTATGGGCCTTGACCCCATTTATGAAAGAGGAGCCCCATGGTCTGACCTGACCAGCTTTGAGGGCTCACCTCTTCCTACCTCGGTCAGTAGGTTTCAACACTTGAGTTTTGGAAGGAACATAGCCAAACTACATCACTTACTGGGGTGGAGGTGGGAAAAGGCTAACACACTGCATGAAGACTGTGAAGCACTATAACTAGAGAGGAATTTTGACACATTTTATTTTCAACCTGACATCCAAAATTCCCATGCACTTGCTTTGGGAATTAGCAGCCATAACTCCTTGTATCCCTCTTGCTTTATCCATTCTTCAGTTGAGGGACATTTCCAGAAACAAATTAGTTTTTTTCCAGGTTCTGGCTATTATGAATGAAGCCACTATGAATATAGTTTAGCAAGTGTATTTTTGGTAGGATGGAGCATCCTTTTGGTATATGCCCAAGAGTGGTATAGCTGGGTCTTGAGGTAGATTGAGTCTCAGTTTTCTGAGGAACTGTCATATTGATTTCCAAAGAAACTGTACTAGTTTGCACTCCCACCAGCAATGCAGCAGTGTTCCCCTTGCTCCACATCCTCATCAATGTGAGCTGTCACTTGTGTTATTGATCTTAGCTATTCTGGCAAGTATAAGATGGAATCTCAAACTAGTTTTTATTTGCATTCCTCTGATGGCTGAGGATACTAAACATTTCTTTAAGAATTTCTCAGTCATTTGAGATTCCTCTATTGAGTGTTCAGTGTTTAGATCTGTATCCTATTTTTTTTTTTTGAGCCAGGAATGGTGATGCACACCTTTAATCCCAGCACTTGGGAGGCAGAGGCAGGCAGAAGTCTGAGTTTGAGGCCAGCCTGGTCTATAGAGCAAGTTCCAGAACATCCAGGGCTATACAGAGAAACCCCTGCCTTGAAAAACAAAAACCAAACAAACCAGAAAGAAACATGTTAACGTTAACTGTCTGAATCTTTTTTTTTCCCATTTTATTTTATTTATTTTATTTTTCTCCATTAACAGCTTCAACTGGGTGTGGGGCAACAGAACCATTCCCAGCACAACCATGGGTGTGGGGTTCCCCGCAGTCTCCCCAGGGCGATGGTTCCTGCAATGATCTCTAGGGGGAAACGGCTCCCAAAAGATCCCCTCCCCCCTCCCATACAAAGGCAGGCAGCTATCACGTGGAGAGCACCAGTCAGAGTCAACCATGGTGTCAGACCAAAGGAGAAGGGACTGAGACAAGGAGAGACCCTCCTCTCGAGTGGTGAAGCAATCCACCTCTCCTGGGAACAGAGGAGTGCCTGATGACTCCTAGGTCGAGTGGGGACCAGGCCTATTTTCTTTCCCCCTTACCCGTCCTAGGGTTCCCAGGGCCCTGCCTTAGGTTGGGGGATTATCCTGCCATAAGTCGCCCGTCCTTGGAGCTCCTCATGTATCCTATTTTTTAAAACATAATTTTTTTATTTTTGGAATTTCACATCATGTACCCTAATCCTACTCATTTTCTATTCCCTCAGATCTGTCTTTCACCATTATAGTATCCCCAAAGAAGAAAATAAAAAAACTATTAATTAAAAACAAAATAAAGCCACACTAAGAAAAAAACTGCCCTTCACTCCTCTGTTTTCACACCTTTCCATCACCTCCTCGTTTCTCTTGGTGGCGTTGGGAGTTGTACAGTTTTACTTGTAATTGTTCATTGTAATGAGTTCTTGGTCTGGTGATGTAGGATGTTTATTTGTATGCTGCAAATATGTATTGCTTTTATTAGTTCATGGATAAAGCTGCTTTGGCCTATGGCATGGCCATAAAACTAGGTGGGAAATTCAAGCAGCGATATGATGTGGGATTCCCTTTGTATTCTGTGAATACCATTGGTTAATAAATAAACTGTCTTGGCCTGCACAGGGAATAAAGGTAGGTGGGGAAAATTAAACTGAATGCTGGGAGAAAGAAGGGCAGAGTCAGGGAGCAGCCATGGAGCTGCCAGAGACAGATGAGCTAAACCTCTGCTGGTAAGCCACAGCCTCATGGCAATGCACAGATTAATGGAGATGGGTTAAATTAAGATATGTGTTAGCCAAAAATAAGCTAGAGATAATGGGCCAAGCAGTGATTTAATTAATACAGTATCTGTGTGATGATTTTGGGGCTAAGCAACTGGGAGCCAACAAGTGACTTTCTCCTTCAACAGAGATACAGGTGAAGAATGGCAGGTTTGAGAGAGATACTAGTGCGTCGCTGGAGCAGCAAAATATACTAGAGAATAGGTAATGCCATGAAGCCACATGGAGATACACATATTATTAGAAATCGATTAATTTAAATGTAAGAGGTAGCCAGTAATAAGCCTGAGCTTACTATAATTAATAAGTATACTGAGCAAGCATAATTAATATTTTTTTTTCCGAGACAGGGTTTCTCTGTGGTTTTGGAGCCTGTCCTGGAACTAGCTCTTGTAGACCAGGCTGGTCTCGAACTCACAGAGATCCGCCTGCCTCTGCCTCCCGAGTGCTGGGATTAAAGGCCTGCGCCACCACCGCCCGGCAAGCATAATTAATATTAAGGCTCTGAATTTTATAAGCACTTGTGGGGACCAGCAGATGGGACTTGGTGAGACACAAAAAAGCTTCTAGCTACAGTTTGGTTCAAGGTCTCTGACTTTTGGTATACAATCAATACCGAATCCTCCCTGAAACTACTCTTGAATATTCTGCTGTTGCCCCTAGTCATGCCCTTCACAGATCCAGATGGTCATAGAAGGTATGATATGGAAGGGTCTTCTGTTTGTGTTGATTTCATTGGTTAATAAAGAAACTGTCTTGTCCCATTGATAGGCCAGCCCTTGGGTGGGTGGAGTAGACAGAACAGAATGCTGGCAGGAAGTGAGGCAATCACCATGCCTCTCATCTCTGGGTCAAATGGGATGAAGCTCTGGCCCAAGATGGACGCAGGTCAGACACACTGAATCTTTCCCTGTAAGACACCACTTCGTGGTGCTACACACATTATTAAAAATGGGTTAATCAAGATGTGAGAATTAGCCATTAAGAGGCTGGAACTATTGGACCAGGCAGTGTTTAAAAGAATACAGTTTCCTTGTTATTATTTTGGGGCAAAGTTGCTTACCTACCGTGGCTTTGAAATATGCAGTGAGAGATGAAGGGGGACAAGACCTCAGGGGCGAGCCTTCAAGTGACTTCCTCCACTCAACTTTACCTCCTAATTGCCAGCTTAGCTTTGAATTCATCAGTGGGTCAATTCAATGAGGGTAGCACCCCTATAATCCAATCATTTCCCTAAAGGTTCATCTTTGAACATTTCTGGGAGCCCATAACATAGGCACATGAGCCTTTAGGAGACAGTTCATATCTAACCACAGCAGTAACCATATCTTTATGCTCTCAGGACATATTACAAAACTTGGGGATCGGTGCAGGAGAAGAATCGAGGGCCACACCTCTATAATCTGGGCTTTACTTACCACCAGGAGCCCATGGAACTGGAGCTTGGTAAGATATGGTTTTTTTGTTACTGCTGGTTCTGGTCCATCTTCGACTATCAAATAGCTAAGAGTAGGTGCTTGGAGTGGATGGGGGTGGATGGAAGAGGTTGGTGGAAGGAATTGGAGGAGGGAAGGGAGTGGGAACTGGTATTGGTATGTAAAATAAAAAAAGATAATTTGTTTTCGTTTTTTAAATAAAATAAATTATTAAAAAGAATAGGTTTTCAATAAGGTCCTGCCCAACACTAGATGGAAGGATACATGTAAGGGTGACAAGGTTAGGGACTGACAAATCTAGAGATGAGCAGGGACAGGGGATATTGTTGGCCAGTTTCATTTCTGTGCTCTCTTACCCCCATTTATTTTTGGGTTCTTCTGTCAGAATTTTTGCCATCAAGACAGGTGGTCCTTCTGGAGGGAAGGACAGGGCCAATCATAGCTTGGTGAGGAGAAGGTAAGGGAGCCCGTCAAATAAACTTATTTTTTAGCTACCCCATGTACAAGGTGACTGTTTTGTGATGACGGAGTCATATTCGTTCAGCTTTAGAGTTAAGACTTGTAGGGCTAATTTCAGGTGCATAGAGAGGGTACCTTTCCTTGCTTTTATGTTTTCTTCATCATGCTACTGAGTGACTGAAGCCTAGTGAGGTCACAGAGAGAAGACAATGGCATTTTCTTTCCTACCAGGACCCTAATTTAATTCTACATGATGCTGGGGTTGTTGGAGTGATGCACGTCCCCCTGCCTGTACTGTAGTCAATAGTAAGAGGGTGACTTTGGTACACTAGTAGACTTCATGAGCAGTAAAGACTTCGTGAACAGTCTTGAAAAGAGAGAGAAGGGGGGGGGGCACTTGCCTTATTCTAATGCTTGCTTGGGCTCCTATTTTACTCCCTAACACCTCTAATGTCACTGTCCTCCATCCTCACACTGTCTGTGCCTCAGCTCTATGTTCCCAGCATCTTTTGTGCAAGAGTGCAAACATCCCAGTGTCTGTGGTCAACACTGAACTCAGAGTCCCTCAGATCTGACCGCCTCAGGGGTTAATGTACACCAATAGGAAAGTCATTCATGTTGGCTTCCTCTTAAGAAACAGAAAACTCAGATGCCTTGAGCAGTGAGCACAGTGTGGTACCTTATTGATGAAGTCCTGGAGCTGGAGGGCTGAGATGGGATTTCTCTCCCCACTTTGGTTTTCCTCTTGTCCCATTGTTGCAGAAGCTGCCTCTTTGGAAGAGAGAAGGAAAGGAAAGGCCTCAGGGTGGAAGTGAAGGAAGATCTGTTTGCCTCAGTTGATGGGTGAGGGAGAGGGTGGGGTGTGTCTCTTAAAGGGACAAGGCAGATCATTACAATTATGACCTCATCTACAACTGTAAATCTGATGGCCGGTCTGTCCTCCCATGACGTCACCGTGCATCAGTCTCTCTACTTGGGCACATGCATAGCTAGGTCCTGACAGTGCAGCTCCCTCCTTTTCTCACTGCCTGAGTCCCTTAGGCACAGCCTCTTGCCATTGGATTCACCAGGCCTGAATGACATGGCATTAACACTATGTAGTCCATATAGAAAAGGCCACCTTTCTGGGTGTGAAGAAGGAAGGAGCTATCATTAGCCCCCTTTTATCATCCTGATTAAGGGTAACCTCTCTAATATCTAAATGCTCCCGAGGCTGGCATGCATTTAATAGTTGATAGGCAGTCAGACAAGAATAGTCACTTGAAGAATGAGTGTTTAGTCCTGTCCGCCTCTGTTCTGGAGAGCGGCCTAGCAGTCACATTACATTGTTCCTTTACAGTGACTTTGACATTAATGGACAAAGCCTTTTTCCACAGCTGGCTTGCTGCTGGTATTCACTTTGCTGCTGTTGCTTTTATGACAGGGGAAGAATGTGGACCAGAATTCCTATTTCCTCATCCTCAGAGGGGTGGCCTTCCCCACCCACATTGTCACTCAGGGGTTGGCATGATGGGCAGCCATTCCAGGGTGTGGATCATAATCTAGAATCACTTTCATTCCTGTCAAAGCCAGCAGATTAAACACACACACACACACACACACACACACACACACACACAGTGAAAGCAATTAAAGGAACCAGTGTAGTGACAGAGACAGCCTGTCAACTGTGCCAAGTTGACAAATTTTGCATTGTAAAAACAAAAAGCAGAACTTAATCACTTCCCTCCCCGGGAGTGTCAGCTGCCTCTACAGCTGAGGAGTGGAGGTGATATCCGACCAGTAAACACAAGGCCTTGCTGAGAGAGGTGGCCACAGGAGGCCCATGGTGGAGACAGACATCAGTGTCCACTGATCCCTACAGACTAGCCATGAAGGCAGCTGTGATTTCAGCCCTGCTTAACCATTGGTCACCTGCTGGCTGGGACCTCATGTTCTCAGGTGGGGAGTCAGCCTGCTCACAACCTGTCCCTGACAAGGGCACCACCAAGGGCCACTTCCAGTATTGTCTACTCTGAAATCTGACATCTTCAGGTCACTGATCTCTGCATTTCTGTATCATGACAATCTGCTCATGTTCTTTCTTGTGGCCTCTTCTCTGTACCCTCCAAATTCTTTTTACCTTTACTTTGTCTTGTGCTTGAGATAGCTTATGTTGATCAAATATTCTATGGCTTGACCTCTAGTCTGTGCTGGGACACACACACACACGTTCTAGATATATTGAACAGAATAACCATACCATGAAAACAGTTCCCTTGCTAGAGGGATGATAGAAGGCATAAGATAGTGTGACTTTTTCTCTGTGCCAGGAGGAATGTTCTAAGTTGATATCTATCTATCTGTCTGTCTGTCTGTCTGTCTGTCTTTCTGTCTGTCTACCTATCATCTATCTATCTATCTATCTATCTATCATCTCTCTATATCTATCTATCTATCTATCATCTATCTATCTATCTATCATATCATTTCTCTATATCTCTATCTATCATCTATCTATCTGTCATCTATCTATCATCGATCTATCTATCTATCATCTATCTATCTATGTGGAGACAGGTTTCAATATGTAGTGCTGTCTTGGAACTCACTACGTAGACCAGGCTGCTGTTGAACTCACAGAGATCTGCCCTGCCCCTGACTCCCAAGAGCTGGGATTAAAAGTGTGAGGCGCCACAGTTTGCTAGTGTTCTGTCTTTACATCATCTGATTCCTCAGTTTTGCTTTGTTGGGGATAGAATACTTTGTTCTCCATGTTAGGGATGAGGGTATATAATGAAAAGCAAGGAGGAAATTTGCTCCAAGAAACAGTTGCAGTTAGATTATGAGGTTCTTTGGACACAGAACCATTGTCTCTGCTAACGACACATTGGAAGTAGTGGAAGGACACTGAGGGCATAGATGGGGCAGCTGCTGGGGACCCGGAATGCAGTCAGAGGGAGCATTCTTGTGGGTACTACACAGTACTGCTTCTTTTCTGGAGACCGTGGTCCATGGTACCCAGTGTTCATTGCCTTTTTCTCTCCAGAGCATTGGATTCAGAACATCAGGACTGAGCTTCAAGAGCAAGTCCTTAAACTCTGAAGCCCAGGCAAGCTTAGAATTGCCTTTGTAGCCCAGGCCACCTCAAACTTGCAACAGTTCTCTTGTCTCAGTCTCCCAAGTGTTAGATTACAGGCATCAGCCGCCATATCTGGCAATTTATTAAAAATGCAAATTCTTTTTTTGTTACTATCTCTTCCTCTTCTATCTTTAATAAAGCCCACACCAAATTACCTTTCATTTGTGCTATCAAGAGAATGTTGACTTTTAAAGCAAACACCTGGGGTTGGGACTCTGAGAGCCCTGAATTTGTACCCAGCTCTGCTATTGCCTGCAAATTTCTAGGATAGATATTGTCTTCACCCATGATTGCCTTCTGTTCTGAAGGGAGGGAATCCTCTATGACCTATCCTCTATGATCTATCTTTAATTATCTGTGTTTGGGTGAAAGTCTCAGTCCAACCCTGCCATCCATATATCAAAAGAGCCTGGAATGTTTGGGTTAAGGCTTCACCCCAGTCACTGGCATCCATGTACCCAAAGAGTCTGGAATGTTTGGGTGGAAGTTCCATGCCAAGCCTTCTCCCATGGGAGTTGTCTCAGTGCAGACTCCACCCCTGAGAAAGTCCACCAAACTATGACCCCTCCCCAGAGATGCTCAAGACCACTCCCACAGAGTACTTAAATTGCCCCCCCCCAGCCACAGAGAACAAACACATGGTTTCTGGTCTTCCTTTTCCATCTCCTCTCTGAGGGGCTGAAAAGCCATCTGGCAGTGTTTGTATCCATTAAAACTGGGCTTTTTCTAATTCAGTTTAATTTGATCTGATACAGATTATTGCATCAGCAGAGAGACTTATTGGGGTGCAGAAACTTTTCAATCTGGTCCACTGGGAAAGAAAGGTGTCTTTGCTAACTTTATGGCATATGGACTAGGTGATGTCACATCAGTACAAATCACCACTCACAAGAGCCTACCTTCACATAAAGTCACAGAGCCCCTGACTCTTTCTGCATGTGGAACTTCCCACTCCACTTATTCTATCAGCAACCATGGTAGCTTCCACCCTACCAAAGCTTATAGGCTTTGATTCTGATGTCTGGGAGGAGCAAATATCCTCTGCATGTCTGCAGGAGTCTTGCCTGAGAGAGGGCCTTCTGGAGCTCATCGTGGATTAGTTATGGGCAATGCCAACTAGTCAGGAGAATGGCTTCCTGGGATCTGAAGGCATAAACTCTTGAACAACATAGTCAATTCTATCACCTGCTAGCTGTGTGGTCTTAGTGAAGTCACTGAATCTTGCCGAACCTCAGTTTTTCCCTCTAGATTATGGGTTGTATTACCGGTGAGTCCGTGATGTGCACCTGAGAATGACGTGGGGAGGAAAACCGTGCTTTGAGATTAACAGTGAAGACTGGTGCAGAGGAGGAAGTGGGAATCCCAGGGGTGAAGATTTTCTCCTGGGCTGCACCATGATGGAAGCTGGATGGGGGTGGGGACAGGAGGAGTGGAGCTCATTAGCAGCTGGAGAAAGGGGAGCCTGGAGTGGGGAGTTTGTGGGTGGTGGAGCTGGATTGAGCAGCACAGCAGAGGAATGGTGACTCCTTATTTACACTCCTGTCTCTGTGATTAGATGGAGCTCTTGAAGTAGAACACTTTTTCTCAGTCTCCTCTGTTCTTCAGACCTGACAGCATTCAAAGCACAGTACCTGCTCAAAAAATGTGACTAGGTACCAGGGTACACTTTTACTACATCCTTTGGTTTGTCTCTTAACCTGACTGACTGCCCTCGGGTCTCATTCCTATTCTGTAATCTCTTCATACAGCCTGTAAATCCATGCTCCGGATTATGAACTGTAGATCTTCAGGGTAGCAAACATACCTCTGACTGTATTGCCTCCCATGGCTGAGTCTGCTCCTAGATTTCAAATCTTCCTCTATTACCAGGTAGTACTAATCAATAAATACCGGGATTCAAAGTGAGTGTTCCAACCATTCTTGCTCTGAGAAGCTAAGGGTCCATCTGGTTCCCCCAGCTCCTGAGTCCCTACTCAGCTGGACCTTACACTTCATAGCATGGCTCCTGCCATCTGTGAGGTATGCACTTGCTGGTAGTTTTCTGGCCTAGTTTTTTTCACACCATGGTGGCTCTTAAAAAATATTTTCCTAGCAGCAAATGGGTGTCTTCCTGCTGGCAAGAAAGGGGAAGAAGAATTAGCAGCTTCCCGTCTGAGAACTTCCACTGGAATTGATTTATCCAGGCAGAAAGAACCCAGCATTTTCCTTTCAAATTAATATGCAAATGAGTGTAAGCAACACCTCCCACAGGCAGGTTCAGAACACAGTGGTATTATCCAGGAACGTTTATTAGCACTATTAATAGAGTTCACTGCTTTCCTCCTCCCCCAGCTTTTATTGCCATTCTAATTATGGACCATTTTGTTGCATTTTATTTTATTCTCTGTGGTCTGGTGCAGGCCTGCTGCTGTTGCTGGTGGAGAAAGATGATCCCTGGGGGAGAAGCTGTGAAAGTGAGGGGGGCACATCCTTCATGATTACTTCCTTCCATGACATCACTCCCTCTTTGTAGTGGCTACTTTTTTACACCTCTGACACCATGGGAGCATGGGGAGGAATGCAACTGAGCTGTAACTGAGCAGGTTCGGGAGAGCTTTGGGCTTCTCAAGAACAGTACTATCACAGAGGATGTTCCCTGGGAACTCAAGACCCTTGGGGAATCCCTGCAGTGGACCAAGCCACTTCCTAGGTATGCTGTTTAGATATTCATCTTACCAAAGCTAAAATAGGCAATGATAGCATATCTGTTCTCCAACGAGGAAACTAATGCATAGAGAGGTTAAATGACTTGCCAGGGATGATGGAGTCTAGCTTTTGATTCTCACATCCAACCTACTGTTCTCCCCTGGGTTTCATCATTGTTCTCCTTCCCCATGGCAGACAGTTAAGTCCTGCTTGGGCAATTCCTAAGAGGCCTACTGTAATAGTCTGTCCTGTCCCTTTAAGAGACAAGCCCCACCCACTCCCTCCATCCACCAAGGCAAGAGGACCTTCCTTCTGCTTCCAGCCTGAGCTCCTTTCCTTTCTATCACTCTTCTGAAGAGGTAGCCCCGCTGCTCTGGCTACTCTCCTCTCCCTTTCTCTCTCTCTCTCTCTCTCTCTCTCTCTCTCTCTCTCTCTCTCTCTCTCTCTCTCTCTCTCCTGCTCTCTGCTCTTCCCCTTCTCCTCTTCCCTCTTTCCCTTCTCCTCCATAACCCATTAAACAAATACCCACTTTCTCTGCATGGCGTGCCCATCTGTCTCTGTCTCTCACCAGCTGCAGCTCCTCGTGGACTAGCTGCCCCCATGGCCTGCTGTGCTCTCCCACCCACTGCTGCCCTAAATCACCCACAGTGGCCCACTGTGCCCCTTGGGGAACTGCACCACAGCGTTTTACCATAACACCAACCCTGCAAGACAGTCTTTTCCTGCTTAATAACAGGACACTTTGGGTTAGAGATTGTATACCTTTAGAGGATACAGGCTGCATAAGAATGCATCCTTTACCTCTTGCTGAAGGGAGTCTGTTACTATTTAAAGCCACAAAGCCCCAGATCTCTTACCCTGCGCCAATGTCCCTCCAGATGACATTCCTTACCTTCATTCTGTGCAGTTGAGCTGTGTGTGCTGGTGACACCCAGCCCTTCCCCACACCTAGGGTGTTTCAGGTCAGATGCAAGCCCAGTGATTTATGGTACTTACTCATCTAACCTCTTCACCCAAGCCCTCTGAAAGTCATCCTCAGATGAGACAATTAAGTTATTAACTACTGAACCTGCTCAAGTCCTGGGCCTTTGGTAGCTCAGGCTGGCCTTGACCTTGCAGTGATCCTCCTGAGTGCTGACTGGGCTGCTGTGAGAATCTGTGATCTTAACCATCATGGGTTGCCTCTCATTCACCAGTTTCCCCTCTGTAACTAGACTGCTGGAAGATGACAAGATAGTTTATGTTCTAGATGTTGACATGAACCCAGAACCCTTTGTTCTCTCAGGATGGTACCTTCAGGAGGAGGTTTATGCATGCCTCTCATGTTTGGACCTCCTCTCCCCTTGAGCAAGTTTTCCCTATGACAAGTTTTAAAACCCAAGGGAATATTGGAAAACGAAGTTTTGTCCATCGTCCATGTGTCCTTCTAGCCAGCTCTGTTTCACTCAGAGCTATGGTTTTATAGATGTTGAATGTCGATATCAGGTGTGTCATCATCAGGAGAAAGGCAACTTTCTTGGTCACTTAGCATTCCCCTTTCTTTATACCCCTCCAGGGACAGGGCAGTCCCTAGGTGCTGGGTGGAATGCATATGTGGAGGAGGCTAAGCTGTGCTGTTGGAACTCAGAAGGTAGTGAGTGTGACTGAGCTGTGCAGATCCCATGGCTGTGCCTTTTATATTTTTTTAAAAAATGCTGCAAGATCCCCGGCCGCAGTAGGCAGCTGAAATGCTGTAGGTCCCAAATGGTGGTAGCAGGCCATGTGGCAGCAGACAACAGGCCCTGCAAGCTGCCAGTCCCAGGGTCCTAGGCAGAGATGGCTGCTGGTCCCCAAGCAGTGGCTGGTCTCAGGCAGGGAGACACATGGCAGGCAGGCAGAAGACAGACATAGATAGATATGACATGCAGAGTGAGGTTGAATATTTATTCAGGGAGTTATAGAGGGGAAAGGGGGAAGAAGGAAGAGAGAGAGAGAGAGAGAAGAGAGAGAGAGAGAGAGAGAAGAGGAGAAAGAGACAGAGAAGGGGAGAAGCAGAGAAATGGGGAGAGAGCAGAAGCAAAGCTGCCTCTCTGAGAGGAAGATGGAAAAGAGAGCGAGCTCAGGCCAGAAGCTGAAGATCAGCCTGCCTCAGCTGATGGGGGAGGGAGTGGGCATGGCTTGTCTCTAAAGAGACAGAAAACCATAACAGTGTCCAAGTTAGGCTCATGTTAGTAGCTGTGGTACTGGGTGTGTATGTTGAGAGTTGGTGGACAAAGAATCTGTGTCAGTGAAGGTATTGCTTAGAGGATAGGCTGTGCTGGGCTCTACCAGGAATTTTGTGTCAACCTTGACTAAGGGACTCACTATGTAGAGAGCCCATTTCCAAGCTGGAGACAGACTGGGGGCAGAGAGAGCATTAGGGGCACATTCTTGAGTTCTACTTTTTCCTGAATTGGAATGATACTCCACGCACCTATTGTGATAGAGTCTAGAATAGCCCCCTGGATCCAGTTCCTCTTCTGCCTCACCCTGCCTACCCTTCCCTCTCTGTTCAGAGAAGGCTTTATTGAGGTGACATTGGAAATAGCAGGCAGAAGCTACAGGTAGAAACCTGCTGGCAATGGAATGGTAAAAGATGAAGAACAGACACAAATGGGCAATGAGAAATGTTTGTTTTAGACTCAGAGTCAAAGGCCATTCTTCTTTAGCAGGGGAATGGTCACCTGTTAGGAAAGAGAAAGTCAGCTTCTTCAATGGAGTGTCACTGTAGTTGACCAACACAAAATGTATTTTTTAAGAGACTTTTTTGGTTTTTTGAATATATTTTTGTCTTAGAGAGAGAATGGTGGGGGGACAGAAAATGGGGTGAATTGGGAAGTGGAAAGGATCTGGAAAGAGTTAGGGGAGGAGAAATATGATCAAAATATATTGTCTGAAAATTAAAACATCAAACCAGAACAAGAGGGGGCTCACAAAGAGGGAGGATATCTCTCCCAGGGACCAGCAGCACGAGTACAGGGTGGGACTCTGAAGTGCAGCGAGTCCTGTCCCTTCACAACCACCCTGCCTTCGGTACTGCAGTCAGCTCAGCCCCCTTCGCAAAGACACCAAGAGCCTCATCATTTCAGGACTACAAATAGTGGAATCAAGCACAGAAGCTGTACGTTTGGCAGCTGTGGTACCAAAGCACCGCAGGTAGGATGGCTTCAGTGACAGTCACTGAGATTCTCAAGGGGGCTGGGAGTTCATCCAGCACTAAAGTTGGAGTTGGTGTCTCCTGAAGTCTCGTCATCTTTCCCATGTATTTTTACATGCTCGCCCTCTGTATCTGTGTTGAATCTCCTCTTTCTATCAAGTTTGTTTTTTTGGGGGGGGACCAGAATTTCCCCTTTTGGATTCTTAGTCTCATTAATAAAAAATTAAGGCCGGGCGGTGGTGGCGCACACCTTTAATCCCAGCACTCGGGAGGCAGAGGCAAGCGGGTCTCTGTGAGTTCGAGGCCAGCCTGGTCTATAAGAGCTAGTTCCAGGACAGGAACCAAAAGCTACGGAGAAACCCTGTCTCGAAAAATCAAAATAAATAAATAAATATTAAGTGACAGACCCTAAAGGAAATACAGGGCAATTTTATTAGAGTTTGAAAGAAAAATGATAGGACAGTCAAGTTGAACATTCCAGTAGCAATTGGAAGGAGGGGAAGGGATGAAAAGATAAGTCGTGCCTTTGAGTGCAGATGTGTGAGCATCTGCATGGAGGACAAGCAAACACATGCTGGAAGGAGTGGGAAGAGAGCTCAGAGTGTCCAGCATAGCATGTTCCGGCATCTGTAGATTTCAGAAATAAGAATATAGAAATAAAAAAATAAAGTTGTAAACCTAGGAGAATGAGAACAGCTTTCTCAGCAACTTAAGGATTAACTATTAGCAATGGATTATTTTCTCAGCTGCTCAAGCATCAATTATCAGCAGTGGGTTATTGCATTTTACAACTGGTTGCTCTGTTTACAAGACCAAAGCATCCCTCTGCAAACTGAGAATTAACCCTAAGATAACACTCCTGCCACCATGATCAACAACAGATATGAGCTGAGTTAACCTTTAGAGGGTGGGATGTTTGTGACTTTTTGGTTATGCATTGTCCCTGCTATGTGAAACTGGCAGCATTAGGGGGAGGGCAGAGCTTGGGTAAACATCATCAGGGAGTGCCAGGGAGAAACAAAAACCTAAAATATAAACACTAGTTAAACTAAAAATCCTGTTACTAGAAATTGCAAAGAAGGGAAATTTGTATCTATGTTTCACTGCAAGATTGTAAAAATTTCTCTGTTCATACCTAGTGCTTGTTGCTTCTTGCTATAAAGGGAGTTTAAAGAACGTCTTTGGCCACAGCCTTACAGGTCCACCTCTGACTGTGGTCTCAAATAGCTGACAAACTTTGGTGCCCAGTGGTGTTTTTTAATTTTTTAATTTTTTTTCTTTTTCTGGAATAAAGTTTACTTCTGGTTTACTAGACTTTGGTGGTCCCAATCTTTGTGCGCCCTTCCCCCTTTGGATTCACATAATCACATTATCTCGTTAAGGGGATAATTATTCCTCCTCTCCTCTTAGCAGCCTTCAGATGCATCAGAATTCCTGGCCAGATGTTTGAAAGGTGTAGCTAGACTAACTCAAAGAAAGGAGACAATGCTTACACCTTTTCCCAAGGTGTTTTCTTGGTAGAGGAATGAACTAAGCTCCTGAGAAGATACAGTAGCTGCTCTTCTAAAAATGTATTTCTTCTTTTATTTGTCTGACAAATATGTAGAAAGTACCTACTATGTGCTAGTGTGGTGCCTTAACAGAGAGCAATGTTTCCAAGTCAAAAGTGGACTTCATTTTACAGCTGCTGGGAAAGGAAGGGAAACTCCCATCGACTCCTTTGATGGCTATTCTTGGTTGTCAACCTAATTACATCTGGAATTAGCTAAAATCCGAATGTCTGGACACAGCTGTGAGGGATTTTTCTCTTAATTGAATCACTTGAAGTAGGAAGCCCCACTTCTAATGTGGATCTTTGATGCGGGAAGAAGATCCACCTTTAATCTGGCCCACAGCTGCTGGCAGCCTCTCGCTCAGCTAGCAAGCCTGTTCCTTCACTGGCATTGATCCTACTCCTTTGGAAGTCTGATGTATACCAAAGACCAGCTGAGAAATCCAGCCTCATGGACTGAACAGCTCCTGGGTTCTTAGACCTTCCAGTCATAGGCAGTCATTGCTGCATTATCTGGACCAGAGCCTGTAAGCCGTTCTAATAAATTATATATATATACATATTCATTCTATATGTTCTGTTCCTCTAGAGAACCCTGACTCACATAAGCTGATAAGAGAGTGCACTAAAGGCTAACTGGAACCTGGTAAGTTCCTCTTCAAAGCTTCTGCAGGGCAGAAGGTGAAGGTAGAGCTGAGCATTGACTTTTATCTGAACAGGACAGACTTGGTCTCTGGCCATTACTCAAACTCTCATAGCCTTCTCTGTTCTGCTTCTCCTAGGCAGATGGCCCCTCTGCTTCCTCTCCCTGTAGGGTTCTTTCAGTGACTGGGGACTTGCCTCTTATGAAAGCCTGGACTTTTAAGACTGGCTCAGAGAAAAGAGCTTAATTACTTGTGTACTTTGTACCTCAGTTACTTTGGGGACAAAGTTTAATAATTCATAGGAATTAGGACATGTTTTATTTCTTCTAGGTCAGATTCTGCTGACCATTGTCAAATTTTCTCTGGTTCATCACATTTCCTAAGTTTGCTAGGAAGAGATCCCCATAGGCAAGGTGTGACTCAAGTGTTCTCATTTCCTTCTCTCTAAAGTGATTAATTTAACACAGATAAACCCCAGGGCTTTGTGTATCTCATTCTCAACACTTAGACTCACACAAAGGAAATCCCTCTGTTAACCAATCAAGGATACTCTGTTTCTGTCCTCTTTGTTTCTGTCTCTTGATAGATTGTCAAAGGAGAAAATTCATTTTGTATTTGTCTCTTTGAAAAAGGGTCAGAGATACCATCGATAATAAAAGAAATTATTGCTTTTTGTAAGCAGGGAGGGGGAGAGGGGGAAAGAAGACTGGATAGAGGGACAGAGAGAGAAGGAGGAGGAGGAGGAGGAGGAGGAGGAGGAGGAGGAGGAGGAGGAGGAGGAGGAGGAGGAGGAGGAGGAGGAGGAGGAGGAGGAGGAGGAGGAGGTAGAAGAGAGAGATAAAGAGTCCTGCTGCTATCTGGCTCACAAACTGTAATGCCAGCTGTTGAGAAGCTGAGGCAGGCCTGCTATGACTGTGAGGCTAGCCTGGTTTACATAGTGAGTTCCAGACTATTCTGTGCTACATATGAGACTCATTTCAAAACAATAAGTAAAACATACAAACAAAACTGATGTTCTATTATCAGTCATAAAATGCGTTCTGATTTCAGAGCCACTAAAATGTGGGACGCAAGTTAGATTTAACCTGAAAAGAAGCACATGGCTACAGTAGCACAAGGAAGAAAGGGAGGGTCAGGAATCTCCTGCTTGATGCTCCCCGCCTTATATGGGAGGCCAGAAGAGCTTTGGTGGCCTGCTTTGTCACACTCTGCTTTCCCCCCTTGACATGTGGTCTCTCAGTCAGTCTGAAGCTCACCATTTTGGCTAGACTGAGAGGCCAGCAAGTTCCTGGGATCTTTCTTTTTCTACCAATCAGGGCTGGAATTACAGATATATGCAGTCATGCCTGGTTTTATATTGGTTCTGGAATTTGAACTCAGGTTCTTATGCTTGCATTGCAAACTCTCTTGTCCCTGCACCATCTTTTACCATTTGGCCCTGTAAACTGTAAGAAAGAAAGCAAACAAACAATAAAATGAAACTTTGTTGTGGTTTAGTCTGTATCACTAATGACTCTTTTTGTCTTTTATTTTTATCAGCTTACTTATTTATGAATATAATATTTAAAAATTTACATGCCCCAAATATATACTATAGATGTATAAAAATTTCAAAGAATAAAGATATTATTTAAAAGAATTACATAACAAGGAACTGAAAGAGAGTATATGTATATCTTAAAGCTTTTGTTTGTTTAGAGTCCATCCTAGGAATTTACAGAAAGAACATACACAAGTTTATTAATTGAATATTAATGGAATAGTAGTCCAATAGCACCATATTCAGCATGAAGCCATGAGTTGAATATTGGCTTTTAAGTTTTTATTTTATGTGTAGGGACGATTTGCCTGCATGTGTCTGTGATAATAGCACAGGAGTGGTTAGAAGAGGTCATCAGGTCCCTTCTTGTGTAAGAACCATCCCATTTGCTCATAAATTGCACGCTTAATCCCCAATTGATGAACTTTTTGGAACGATTAGGAGGTGTGCTCTTGTAGGAGGAGGTAAGTTACTGTGGGGTGGGTTTTGAGGTTTAAAAAACCCACACCAAGCCCAGTCTCTCTCTTTCTCTCTGCCTGCTACTTGCTGATCAAGACATAAGGTTCTCATCTGCTGCTCCAGCATGATGCCTGTCAGCTTCTAGTGAGTCATGATTACTATGGACTAACACTCTGAAACTGTAAGCAAGCCCCACTTAAGTGTTTTCTTCTACAATTTGGTTGTGGTACATGGTGGTTGTGAGCCATTACGTAAGTTCTAGGAACCAAACTAGGGTCCTCTATAAGGGCAGTCAGTCTTCTTAACTGCTGAGCCATCTCACCAGTCGTGGCTTTAAAAAAATTTAGCGAAAGACTTATTATCTTAATAGCAAGAGTAAGCACACATGTGTAACAAACAAATAAATAACAAAACACGTGACTGGAGAGCTTGTCAGCATTTAAGAAAGCATACTGCTTTCCAGTGGTCCAGGGTTCAGTTCTCACCACCCACATGACAGCTCACAGCCAGCGTGGACCTCCAGTTCCCAGGGATCTGACACTGTCCTCAGGTCTTCGCAGACACCAAGCATGCACATGGCTTACAGATATGCATACAAGCAAACAGTCACTCACAAAATAAAAATAAAGCTTTAGAAAACATCGATGCACGCAAAAAGAAGCCAATGGTGCTTTTGGAGCTACTGTTTTTGCAGTGGCTATTCATGCAAAGGCAACCTGCTGGCAGCCCGTTTAGCATCATCTCCAAACACAGAACCTTCATGACAATGTTCTGTCTGCGACTTGAGTGCCTGTGGGACCATCAGATTTGTAGTATTTACCAGGAAACATTTCTTTTTATTTATTTTTTGAGTGTATCTTTTTTTTAAGTTTATCTTGTTTTTAATCAATTTTTATTGAGCTCTACATTCTTCTCTACTCCCCTCCCTGCCTCTCCCCTTCCCCCTTCAACACTTAAGGTCCCCATATTCCCAGTTTACTCAGGAGATCTTGTCTTTTTTCTACTTCCCATGTAGATTAGATCTATGTAAGTCTCTCTTAGTGTCCTCATTGTTGTCTAAATTCTCTGGGATTGTGGTTTTTAGGATTTTTTTTTCTTTATGTTTAAAAACCAACTATGGTGAGTACATGTGATAATTGTTTTTCTGTGTCTGGGTTACTTCACTCAAAATAATGTTTTCTAGCTCCATCCATTTACCAGGAAACATTTCTTATTGAGTCAAAACAAATAACAGTGTGACTTCGGGGAGGCTCTGAGCTCACAGGCCAACCACATCTATTTACCTCTGTCTTCCTCCTGATGTTTGTATTGTGCTTTTTAAAAAGATAACTTTTTTGAGAACCCTGTACATAAGTATCACTCCCATCCCTCCCTCTCTTCTTCAAACTCTTCCTATGTTACCCCTATATTAATGGCTTCAACTTTATTATTGCTATATGTAGATGCATATATGTATACATGTGCATACATGTATATACAATCTACTGAATGCATTTGGTGTTTTATATATATATATATATCAAAGCTGACAACTTGGGATTGGACATCTTATGTAGAAACTTGTCCTTAGAGAAAAGTAATTCTCCCCATCTCAGCAACCATTGATCCCTTGTAGCTCTTCAGCTAGGGTGGGATCCTGTGGGATTTCCCTCATCCACACAGGCAAGCCAGTTGGTGATGTCATTGTGCTGATCTTATTTAGGCAAGCAAACTATTGAGATTTCATGAGTTCATTCTCCCTGTCATATCCAGGACACACTACCTAGCAACAAGCATCATGGGCCTCTGACTCTTGTAGTCTTTCCAGCAGTGAATAAAGATACTTAGCAACACAATGGCGCTACAATCAATGTTGTCTTCCCCACGTTCCTGCTTCCTGGGCTTCCTCTCATGCTTACATTCCTGTGGCATTCATGCCCTTTTCTTGAGTATATAAAATGAACAGTCCATGAAAAAAATGCAAATCTTCTTTGTCCATTCCTCATCTTCTTACCTCCTTTCCCATGCCGACTTTTGTTGTCATTTTGGAGTCAGAGCTCAGAACGTAACACAGGCTGGCCTGAAATGCACGACCAGTGCTGGGATCACAAGCTACTACCACAGCTGGCTTGAGAATCTTCTGAAGTCACAAAGCATCTTTCCGCTCCTTTCATTCTATGACTGTTCCTCCTGGTATCTTTGTAGAGACAGCAGTTGTTCCCACTTGTCTAACTTTCACTCATCTGACCCCTTCTTCCCGACATCCTTCTATTTCATCTCTTGGCTTATTGTCCAGATTAAGGTTAGCAAACATCTTCATTAAAGGGCAAATATGACTATTTTAGGCTCTGAGCTCCTCCCAGCATGTCTGCAATACCACCCCTCCACCGGCACATGTCCATTGTCATTCACACCTTACCCATCACTCTTCCACACCCCATCTAAGGTTTAAAACATTCTCTTTTTGTCAACTTAGAAACAAGACACTCATGCAGCTATAACAGGAACAAGGGTGCTTTATTTAGTTCATTAATTAGTAAAGAGATCGATATACTAACGCAGATCAAAGGAGAATGCACACATCCACACACAGACGTAGAAATCAGGGATGTGTTGACGATGATTGCTGAGGAGTTAGTGGACACTCTGCAAGGAAAGACTTCTCAGGATTTTGTTCTGAAGATCCATTAACAGATTTGAAAATCACCAAAGACCTCAGAAAACTTCTTCCTATGGTCTGTTAGTACTTGCCATGTAAAATGCTAAAACAGAGATGGCCTTTCTGTGCCCGAATGTAGACGCTCACAGTTCATTCACCACCACAACAAGGATAGCAGCAATCCGAGTCAGGAGCCTTAGGATAGTGTCAGCGCACTTGGGAGAAAACGAGAGTACAAAGGGCAAACAAGACCTGGTAGAATGAATCCCTGAAGCATCTGTGGAGAGTCCCAGGATGGCTCAGATAACATTTTGACAATCACTGCCACTGGGCAGTGATGTTTAATGGTTGGGGCTATGATCATCATTATTTTTCTACAGAGTAGAAATAAAATATATTTTTGCCAGAATAATTCATCTCTGCTGCCTCAGACAAGAACTATTCATTTCTATCCTCATGAACTTTTGACAGCTTTCACCCTAACAGAGTACACGGAGTCTAGTGATGGATGCCTGCCAAGGTAGGCAGCTGATAATCTCTGGATATCTGGGAGGTCACACTTGAACTACACTGGAGAGAAACTCTGCACTTGACTTTTCTCATTTCCAAATCTTTGTCAATTTTTCTTAGAACCAGGGATCTTTTTTCTGGTCTCCCTGGTGGTGGGCATCTGCCTTGCTCCATTAAGGCATAAACTCTGTATTAGTGTCCTGTAGGTCCTTCCTTTGAAAGACTTACTTTTGGTATATGTCGGTTAAAAAATAATACAGGACTCAAATGCCTGACTTGGCTGCCCCAGGCTGGAGCAGTGGGAGCCACTACTGTGAGCAAATGTATAATGGAGAGAATGGAAAGGCAGAATATGAGGTGGAGAGATGGCGAGGGGAAAGCCGAGTGGTTTGTGTGCTGTGGAGAGAGATAGAATTGAGATATAAAGGTGGTGAGGAAAGGCCTACATGAGGAGCCTGTGCTGTCATCTGAAGCCATGTTGATATCCGGGGGTCATGTTGCTACCCAGGGCCATGTCTGACTTTGTGACAGGGCCACAGCTGGGGTCCATGTTGATGTCTGTGGCCTGAGTTACCACCAAAGGCCATATGGTTGTCCACTGTCTGAACTATGGGGATATCCAGGCCTAGGCTACCTCTGAGGTCTGTGGCTCTATGGCAGCTGGGGTCTGTGTTGATGCCTGTGCTTGGTGGTCCATGTTACCTCCAAAGGCCACATGGATGTGCATGGTCTGCACTGCTACTGGAAGCAGTGTTGATGTCTGAGTGCCATGCTCAGCTGGAAGCCGTGTTGATGTCTGGGTGCCATGCATAGCTGGAAGCCATGTTGATGTCTGGGTGCCATGCTTAGCTGGCCCTGTGACTTTTACCCACAGGAGAGCTGGCCCCACCGGTCACTGACCTGCAGCACCAGCAATGACTGGGGATGTGGGAGAGATGACCTTGCTCCTGGATATCATCTGTGGGAGAGCTGGCCCTACCTCTTGCCTCTGTGTGGGAGAAAGCTGTCCCTAAAGGCCTGAGAGTAGAACTGTTCCTACTCCCTGCCTGGGCACTGTGGGAAAGCAGGACCCGGTGATGTTAGCTCCAGAGAGCTGGCCCTGAAGGTGTGAAGGTTGAAGATCTGTCATATGCCACAGGCAGGAGGACAGGCCTCACCCTCCTCTGGGCAAAGCTTACCTAGGAGAGCTTACCTTAGTGGTGCAGGTGCAGGAGAGTGGGTGGGCTGACCCACTCAGCTACCACGCAGGCCCAGATCCAGTGCTTTCAGTTGATACACCCCCATATTTACCCCATCCATGAACTACAGGAACGCACGAAGGGGTCAGTCCTGCAGAACCAAGGCTGCAGGATCTCCATGAGCACAGGGCAACAACAGAATAGCTGAGAGGAGACACTCTGAGAAGGGTCCTATTGAGGATCAGTTTAGCAAAAGCCAGAAGCCATGAGATGGTCCAGTGACTCATTGCAATGAACATTTGCAAATAGACCTGTTTGGGCAAAAGGGTTTACTGTGTGACATACTGTGACACACAGAAGCTTTGACAACAAGATCTTAAATGTATTGTTTCCTTTTGTGTGGGGGGAGGTCACAAAGGCAAAGGGTGGATATGGAGGGATGGGAGACTAGTGGGATTGGGGTATATAATGTGAAATTCACAAAGAATCAATAAAAAGTTTAAAAAGTATGGTAAAGAATGATAACACTATTATCCTCAAGGCAGTGCGTGCGTAGAGAGGCGCAAGGATAGCAGCCTGGAATCTACTCTGGTGGATCGTCTTCTCCTGGAAGTCCCTTTCTAAGGCTGCCCCTCTAGAAGTCAGGATTTTTCAGGTGACAGGAAGAGTAGTCAGGAGGATCGGGGGAGCCAAAGTAGCTTCAGTCACAGGCTCAAAATAGAGGCTACATCAGTTTAAAGTTTAATTTATTAGGGTAAGCTTAGCTAAGAATCCTAGTAATGGAGGATCCAGAGACTGAACTGGCCATCTTCTATAACCAGGCAAATCTTCCAGTGGAGGGATTGGAATGCCCACGTGAGAAATGACAAAAGGACCGACACACGCACACGCACGCACGCACGCACACACATAAAGCTGCACTCACCTACCTTCTAGAAAGCAAATAATAACTTCTGTCTTGAGGTACTTTTGTCTCTTGTTGGCCAGAACTGTATATGTCGCTCTCCAGATAAGTAAGTGGTTATTTTAGGTTCCTATCTGTTAAAACTGAGGAAGGTAAAGAGACACGAGTTATATACCCAACTTTGCATCCATAATTCAGTATCTTTCCCCAGTCTCCTGAAAATTGGTGGCAAACAGATTTGACTCTGCTCTTAGGGTGAGGAGCCTGGCCGGGAAGCACAAGCCCTTAGTATGACTGGCAGAAACCTGTCCAGAACCATCTAGAGAAATTCCTGTCTGTCCTTCCATTCCCTCTTGCTGGCTGCAACTGATGCAGGTTCTGAATGAGGTGAAAAGTACACACGTCAGGAGAATGTCTGGTATTCACCACCCTTGAAGAGGAAGGACTCTGACACAGCCCAGTGGACAGAAGGGAGGGGCTTGAGAGAGGGGAGGGGGATTTTGTCTTGGTTTTGAGCTAAGCGCTTAGACAATAATATTATGATGTTGATAACGACAGTGCAAACAGGAGCTGGGAGGTTGTGTTGACTCTTGACAGAAAGAAACTCACTGTTGGACTATGGGGTTGGGGCAGAGGGCTACTTGCTAAAGAAAGAACAGCTGACACTCAGCACCTTCCAGTCCCTTCCTGTCCTCCATCTCCTGCTCTCAGCTTCATCTTCTCCCACTGCAGACCCCAGACACAAGCACCACACCCACATGCATATACACACCACAAACGTATATATATATACATATATACACATACACCACACACACGTGCACAACACATGCACACACACATACAGGCACACACCGCACACATGTACACACATACACTACACATACACACTAACACACCACAAGCACACATGTACACACACACATGCACACCCACATACATATCACAAATGCACACACATGCACGTACACACCACACATGCACACACACATATACACATGCACACAGACTGTACATGTACACACATGCACATACACACACCATGCACAAACATGCGAGCTTGTACACACATGTACATAAATGCACATGCACACACCCTAGGTGCTCCTGAGTATGGCCTTGTAACTAAGTGAAATATTCTGTAACACACCTGTCTAACCTGTCTAACGAGGAAGGATTTTCCCCTGTAGAGGGGTTGTCACAAGCAGAAAAAGTCGAAGGATAGGTGTGTGCTTACAGGTCAGCCCTGCTTCCCTGACAGTTCTTCACTGCCCGCACCACCCCACTCATGCCTGCCACGTCTGCCTGAGCCCATGAGAGAAGTAAGCCACTAAGCCTGAAGCTTCCCTTGCCTACTCTTCCGAGGTCTGCCGGGAATTGCTTTCTTATCATTTTTAAGATGGAGCTGTCAGGTCCAAGGAGCTTAAATAACTCGGTTGTGAGAGGTCACCAGGGAAAATGGAGGCCAGTGCCGTCTGAGCTGCTGCCTCTGCAGAGGGCTCGTTGAGGGCTTAGCCAATCACATCAGCTCAATGACCCTCCTCAGGGTCTCCTGAGGAAATGATGTTTGTGACTTTGGCACTCCATCTAAGAGCGACAGAAGCTGAAGGAGGTAAGGACACCCCTCCTTCAGCTCCCACGCTAAGCCACATTGTTACCCTGCTGTGTTTAACATGAAGTGTCCTGTTGTGGTTTGAATCTAGAATATCCTTCACTGATTCATATTCTGGGCAATTGGTCTTCAGCTGGTGGTGCCATTTTAGAAGGGCAGAGCGAGTACTGAAGGCAGGCCTTTCAGTGTTAGATCACAGCCTCTGCTTCCACCCACTCTCTGGTCCTCCTTGGTATGAAGACCCTCTGCTATACACTCCTGGGAGCATGAGCTGAAATCTCTTTGAAACAATGATTCGAAACAGTGTCCTCTGCCCTAAGCTGGTCTGTTACACAGACGGTTGCCCCGGAGACATACATTGGGGCTTTGTACCCAGAGCTGATACTGTTTGGGGGAGGTTCTAGAAACAGGAGGCAGGACCTAGCTGGAAGAAGTAGGTCACTGGGGTGGTCCAGGGGGATATCTGGTTCCTGGGCCCTTAGTCTCTCACTCTGCTTCCTGGTGGCCACTCCCTTAAAAATCTCCTCCACACATCCCCCTCCTCCACACATCCTCCCCCCCCTCCCACATTCCCCTCCTCCACACATCCTCCCCCTCCTCCACACATCCCCCCTCCACACATCCTCCTCCACACATCCTCCTCCACACATCCCCCTCCTCGCACATTCCCTCCACACATCCTCCCCCTCCTCCACAATCCCCCTCCTCCACACATCCCCCCTCCACACATCCTCCCCCTCCTCCATACATCCCCCTCCTCCACACATCTCCCCAAAGTGTGCTGCCTCAGCACAGGCCCTGAACCTGAAGTCAGATGACCACAACTTAACTCTCTCAAACCCTGAGACAAAGAGACCTTTGCTTCCTTCAGTTGCTTTGTCTTAGGGAACAATCTGACCACTTAGCCAGAGTTTCCCTGACTTCTTTAAAGCAACTAAAGGTAAATACTTTTAGTCAATGTGTTAAGTTGTCCAGATTATAAACACAAATGGTGTCAGACCACACTGGTTTTCACAAAGACCACGACAAACGTGAATTCCAGCAATGTCTTGGTAACCTCACATTCAAACTGGCAGAACACCAAGTACTTTCAACTGTAGTGTGAGAGACAGGTAGCCAGGGGTGCTGCCTACTAAGAAAGTCCTAAGAAAGCTGTGTAAGTGCCCATCACTGAAAGTGGTTTTCTTGGCATTGGTACTATGCAAATAGCTTTAGCCATTGAACTGTCCTAGAGATCTTTCTGATTAATACTGTTGATCAATTTTTTTCAAAATTATTATTTGTATGTTAGTGTTCATGTATGTATACATGCATGTGTGTATGATGTGTTTCTATGGGTGTGTAGACCATGTGTATCTATGGGTGTGTATCCATGTGAAATTCGGAAAACAGCTTTGTGGGATTGATTCTCTCCTTTTACTTTTATTTGGGTTCTGAGAATTGAGTTCAGGACATTAGATTTGTATCACTGGGCAAAAAGTGCTGTTACCTGCTGATCCATGTTACTGGCCCTCCATTGATTTTTTTTACGTGTTGTATCATGGATTTCTATCATTAATCTAGCTGTTTCCCTTTTGATATGAATTTAGGTTGTTTCCACATTTTAATTTGTATAAATAATATTACCTTAAACACTCCCATGCTGCATGTACCATTCTCTCATTAGATGCTCAGAATAACTATAAGATAGATGATTATTGGCTAGCTCTTAAACTAGGGAACTGAGACCAGTCTAGTCAGGAAGCCGGACCAGGGGTGATAAAGAAGGCTCTGCATTAAAATACTAGCTGTGCAAGCAAGAGGATCAGAGTTCAGATCTCTGGTACCCATATAGATAGTATGTGGGTGTGGTACCCCACCTGCACTCCCAGTCCAGAAGGCAGACACAGGGGATCCCCAAAGCTAGCTGGCTAGCAAGAGCAACCATATGAGCAAGCTCTGAGTTTGACTGAGAGATCATGCGTCAAAGAAGAAGGTGGAAGAGTGACTGGGGAGACCCTTGACATCATCATCCAGCCTCTACACATACACACATACATGTTCACATGCACCAAACCAACACTCATGTTCCCGCACACATGCATACCACACACACACAAGAAGGAAAGGTACAGGTTATTATGCCCAGATCATGGAGTCCCCCAAAACCAGCTAGGAGACCGAGTCCTGTGTGTAAAAGCAAAGAGCCTTCATTCTTACACAAGTTTGCAAACTCGGTCTCTTCATGTGTCCAAAGTATTGGAGTAATCAGAGAGTTCCGAGGTCAGTTAGAGCTGGGCTTTTATAGTAGATGGGGGTGAGGGATTTCTAAGGTCCAGGACCCCTGATTGGCTGACATTGTCTAGGGGTGTCCTAGCTTTCCACTAGGAAAAAAAAGAAAAAGTGTGCTGGAAGGTGCTCCTATCTACAATGGTAGGAATTTCCTTTGGATGATCTGTTTCTGGGTGGTCTCAGTTTGTGGTATTTTTTGGAACCAGGTATTGCCTTAGGGTAAACTACTGAGTCTCAGGATTCTATTGAGGCTGTCATGGCTAGTCCTACATGGGTAACACCTAACAAACTAAAAAGGAGACTAAATGAAGATAAAAACAGGTGATGAAAAAGGGTGAAGGGTATCCAAAAGGACACACGACAAATGGAAAAGGAAGAGACTGCAAAGGGTGGTGAGGTCACAAGGAAGTCCGTGGTAGCAGGGTTTGGGGAAAGCGAAGGAGGACCACTGATCACACTTTGCTCAAAAATTGCAGGGTGACATCTAAGACCTCCTATGCTGATGAAAGGGAACGGGGATGGGGGGAAGGGAGAAAAGGAGGGGGAGGGGAGAAGGAGTAGGGAGGAAGAGAAGGAAGGGACCAAGGACATTTTCAGGAAGAAATCAGGCTAGCATGTAGCCAGGCTGGCCAGCCTTCAGAACTCATGTTCCCCCCTCCACACATTTCCTCTCTCTCTGAAGGTCCTGACTTCTTAGCTCTTCCTCTACAATAGAGTCTGAGTCTTCCCCATCATCTAGGCATGAACACAGCCTTGTGCCTTTCTTACCCTCTGCCTGCCCGTGGACTCCTTCCAAGGAGGGCAAGCTTCAGAAGGAGCAAGTCCTTCCACAGCCATGGATGTCACAATCTAGTATCCTGTTATCCCCTCCAGGGTCTGTTCTGGAATCCAGTCTGTCAATGAGAGGGAAGTCATGAAACCAGACATGTAAAGGCGATGGGGCCACTGTCATTCTCCAGGAACAGCAGGTCCAGGGAGTATGAGCAAGGGAATTGGATGAAGCCTCTAGAGACCCCGGGACAAATCAGCAGCTTCCTAGGAGCTCTCTGGACCCCTGCCTCCATTGCCTGAAGCAAGGCCTCTGGGAAGGTGAACATCCTCGGTTGTCAGGGCAGTTTTCCAACCTCTGACCCCCCAGGTCAGGTATCACAGGAAACCCTGCTTTTGTATGAAACCTGGAGGTCACACACAGCTTTCTATGTCCCAGCAAAATGTGACCTACATAAAGTTTATGCCAAAAGAGAACAGTGGCTTTTAACTGGGTTATTTTATGTTCCATTAATCTCCCAAAGGGCTATCTAGAAATTAGGTGGCTTCATTGTGCACAGTGAAGTGGAGGCTGGGCTGTGGAGACAGAGTCGAAAGTGACTTTGATGGCCTTCAGACTACTCTGTCCACAGCATTCACTTCAGTGACAGGAGGGAGGCACAGCCTGGCTCTCCCTTAGAGCAGTTAAGGAAGATGAATTCTCCTAGGTCAGATAGAAAGGCTGTACCCTGAGCACAGCTACAACAGCAAGCCCTTGTAAGCTGACCAATGCAAGGGGGTGGAGTGGAGGGGAGCCCCCTCTGCACTACCACCACAGGGTGTGGGGCAGAGGCAGGTGCTGATCTCCATCATCCCCTCAGCGGGATAGCAGGAGCTTAAGAAACTGCACAAGTGCCAGGAGGCCCTTCATTATTACCAGATAATCCTGATCCTATCTGGGACTCATTCCCCAGCTTGGAGGAAGGGGGGAAAAAAGCCCCATGCACAGAAAGCAAGGAGGGCACACAGGAAGCCATGGCCACTGCTTCATTCCTAACAGCTGGAGCCTAGGGACAGATGTGGGGCTCTGCACACAGTCCTGCCCCCAATGGCAGAGATGGACAGTGGCTGGAGAATGGAGTTCTACACAATGAAGAGGCTCAGAACACCCACCATGCTGGATGGCCTCTGTAAAGTCCATGCTGAGTTTGAATTACCATTGTGACAGTCTTAAGAGGTGGGACCCCTGCTGGGTGCACCCTTTTACTCCCAACACTTGAGACAGAGGTAGGAGTTCAAGGCCCATCTGATCTAAAGAGTTTTAGGACAGCCAGGGCTACACAGAGAAACCCTGTTTCAAGAAGAAGAAAAAAAGAAGAGGTGGAACCTCTAAGAGGTGATTGACACCATTATTCTGGTGATAATTACAGGAGTGAGTTACTGAGCCTGGATTGCTGGAGCAGCGAGCCCTCCCTTGAGTGTCTGCCTCTCTGTGCCCTTCTGTCTCATTGTGACAAAGCACAGAGGCTTCATCAGACGATCACCATGCCTTCAGACTTCCCATCCTCCAGAGCTGTGGGCCAAACAATCTTCTTTTGTTTATAAAATTCCTAGACTGTGGCATTCTGTTACAACAGAGAAAAGAATTAAATCCTCCCTCATCTGGGACTTGCAATGCACAGGCCAGATAGATCTTTTTATACCATTCTGATGGCTCCCAGGCTGTAGTCTCCATCTGAGGCTAGCGGCAGATAGGACTGGACAGGACAGGGCAGCTTCCTGCAATAGAGCAGGTGGAGCTCCTGTTAGGCGCTCTGTCTCCCCCTCGTGGAAAGATCAGAGACATACCCAGGATGATTGCGTAGCATCAAAGAAGGCCTAAAAAGGCCAAGGATCATCCCAAAGGAGGGAGCATGCAACCTCTTGTCCCACTTTCTATCCCCTAGAATGGTAACAGAAAGTGCCTTCTGTTCCATTATGGACTCAATTGTGTCCCCATTAAAATTTTTTTCTGAAACTTCTAACATACTATGTGGAAGCCCTGACTCCTGTTTGTACATAGTTATCACAGAGACAATGGAGATTAAGCAAGGTTATTAGAGGAGCCCTAATCCAGTAGGGGTAGTATCCTTACAAGAGGTGAAGACACACACAGGCACAGGGGAGACCTGGTGAAGCATAGGGCAAAGATGGCCACCTGGGAGCCAAGTAGGGTGGATCGGGAGACACTTCCCCTACACCTCAGCCTCTAGAACAATGTGACAGTACGTTTTTGCTCTGAGCATGCTCCAACACAAGGTAGTCCTTACACAAGCTGAGCTAGCAAAACAGGCTCCAGCCCTCCTCCATCTTCTGCCTCTACCCCTGCTCCTCTGCTGTGCCCAAAAGATGGCTTCTTACGCGTTCATTCTATAAACAAGCACAGCGCTGACCTTGCTCTTGTAGACACAGGAATGAGTCAGAGCATTTGGCCATCCGATACTTATTGAACAACTCCAGACTCTGTCCTCGGGCCAACTTCTGATGAGGTATGAGACCGGCATGACCCTCAGGGCACACAGTCTAGTGACAAGGCAGTCGGTTAGAAGCTACTTTTAGGACCAGTAGAATGACACTGCTGGCTCTTCTCACCATCAAGTCTTAAGACCTGAGTTGGATCCTTGGAATCCACATGGTGGAAGTTCCCATGAGGTATCCTCTGACCTCCACACATGTGCGGTGGCACTCATGATTACACACGGGCCATATAGATAAGTAAATAATTCAATAGGCTTTAAAAAAATCTTTTAAAAACTGCTTTTATGCCGGGTGGTAGTGCTGTACACCTTTAAACCCAGAACTTGGGAGGCAGAGGCAGGCGGATCTCTATGAGTTTAAGACCAGCCTGGTCTACAGAGCGAGTTCCAGGACTGACTCCATAGCTACTGAGAAAACCTATCTCGAAAAACCAAAAAAAAAAAAAAAAAAAAACTGCTTTTACTAGAAAACATTGAGTCCTCCCTAGGGCCCACAGAGTAACTAAAACAAGATGGAAGTCCACACCTTCTAGTCTTCACTTGGACTGGCGGTAGAGATGCAAGTCACTGTCCTCAACTTTCCCTCTGGTGTCACCTGGTCCTGAGAATAGCAGGTCCTCAAAAGACATCCTGTCCTCTCAGACAAGGAGAGTTAACCATGATGGTGAGGCTGGTCCCTGGAGCAGAAGCAATCGCCTCCTAGGAGCCAATGGACTCCTTCATGCAGTACCAGTGAGAAGGATTTCTCTGGACCACCTGGTAGAACCAGAACAATAATGGTGACAAACCAGACTTAAAATGGAGATCTCTTATATGCCCTTTGCCCCAGTTTTTCCTGTATTTAAAACTAAAGCTCATATCAGGACCCCAAAGACAGACTTGGGGTCACTGGATTCCTTTCCGTGTCCCTAGTTCTATCTCTGATCTTCACTATAGCTGGCCTTTTCTACTGAAAATAATGAAATTCATGCCCTGCAATGCTGAAGCACACATGGGCAGTCCATATATAGCAGTTCTGTTGAACTGGTCCATATTGGCTTTTATGGTCTAAGTTGATGAGGATGACTAATCAGGTCTCTTCCTCAAGAGGGCACCAGATCTCATTACAGATGGTTGTGAATCACCATGTGGTTGCTCGGAATTGAACTCAGGACTTTTGGAAGAGCAGGCAGTGCTCTTAACCATTGAACCAAATGATAGCCTATAAGGGGCACAAAGCCCAGATTTTTTTTACCCTAAAAATGTCAGTCACAGGGCAGGGGAAGGGTACATATATGCATATCTCCCGTTTACACACACCTACATGGCCTCCAGTAAGTGTGAGGTGCACCAGGTACGCCCAGTTCCCACCAGAGAGGAGAAGAGAGGAAGAATCCCTAAGCCTGGAGCAGATGTGACGCTGCAGTGACTCTGAAGGATGCACAGGGGTTCTCCCTCCCTTTCCCTCCCCATCACTAAGTGATGCTCAATGAGACCCATCTCTAGAGGCTGCTCCTTTAGATAGCCAGAGTGTGCAGGGTGAACGAGTATCATGACGCTCAGAGGACAGACAGAAACTTGCCCCAGAGGTGTTGGACCTTCCGAGCTGACATCAGTTCTAATGCAAAAGTTAATTACAGCACTGGGAAGCTTTATTTTCCATCCTGTTCAACAATTATAACAGATCCCCGAGTGTGCAACAACATCACATCATATAAAATGGGATTTAATTATTCTCCCAGCTCAGAGCAGTTAACCAGCTTTGGAGGAAACGCAGGCTTTAATGTGGTCATTTGGCAGGTGTCGCCTTCCTCCCGCCTCCAATCCCTCCAGGTGGGCTATGAAGAGCTGGAGCAAAAGCACATGATCCACAACCGCATGTGGCATCGTGTGCCTGGAATCCTCCTTGGGGCTCCAGCATCAGCACTGCAGAGCTTTGTTCAGATGCTCATCTGCCCAACAGAAACATATGGTGTACCTACAACAAGGCTGGCGTGGCTCCTTCTAAACCGTGGGGAACAAGGTGAACTCAGAGGCAAGTGTACCCTCTGGATGCTGGCTTTACTCTAGTCAGGGAGATGCCCTGCACTGAGTCTGGAAAACAGATGGTGGTGAGACAGGAGAATTCACCACGCTTGAAAGCACAGCCCTGAGAGGAAGTGGCCAGGACAGACGTCAGATCCCAGAAAAAAGGGCACAGCCCTGAGAGGAAGTGGAGTTTTTTAATCAGTTGTGAAGAAGTCACTTGTTCTTATCCCACAGCGTCTTTATGGGCTATGTAGGGCGGATAGACCAGGCAGCCCGCTATCTTGTTTAGTAAGATTATAGGATAAGCTGTCTTTCCAGAGACTGGCCGCTTACACAGGGGACCACAGCAGTTAGGCCTCCTAAGTCATGGGGCAGGCTCCTAGGAGGCATAGTCTAGCTGCTAGCTCTGGCAGTTAGACATGGGGAGTCTGGCCGTTAGCTCTGACTGTTAAACATGGGGGTTTGCTCTTGTGTTGCTCTTCTGTCTCTACACAAACGAGACTCACAGACAAGTGAGACGTTAGATAGTTCAAAGAGTGTTGTACAGGGAATTTAATATACAGAGCTGTGCTCCCAGAGGGCTTGATGGCTGCTGGACCACGTGGCTCTTCTCTGTACAGCTCTCTGAGAAGGAAGCACTGATACTGAGGCCTGAATCAAAGAAAGAAAAGCCGACTCCGGAGCAACAAGGCAGGAAAGAGGAAACGAGCCAGGAGGTCAGGCTAGAAGGGGTGTAGTCTGGGACACTGTGGGGGTCTGAGAGATCAGGATGGGAAATGGACTTTAATGGCAGAGAAAAATCATTACAGCGTGATCAGAGGTTGGGGCCCATAAACAGATCTTTCATGTCTGGGGTTTTCCACCTGCTGTGTAAGGAGTGGTTCGTGCTGCAGAAATGGGTGCTGAGGAACGGAGAGGAGCCATCACAGAGTTGGTGTTAATGGCTGTTCACCTTCCTTCAAAACATGACTCTTCCCGACCCCTTGCTGCCCTGGGTCCAGTCGTGGCCTCATCTGTGCATACAGGGCTCTGCAGCTTACAGAGTACCTTTGGGGCTAATGGCATTTGATTGGAGTTTCATAACAAACCTGAGACACACACCATGCCCCAACTTCCAGGGGCTCAGAAAGGTTGAACGTCTGCCTTAGGACACAGCCTGTTAGTAGCAAAGCTAAAAATGGAAGGATACGGCTTCCCAATCAGACAGCCAAAACGCAGAACTTTAAGAGAGAGTAATGTCTAGACCCATGCTGCCAAATGGCAAGTTTTGGGGGGGAGGGGAGGAGAAAATGTCAGAATCTTTACAATCCAGTGATCTTCAAAAAAATGTCTCGATCAAGGATGAGGAGCAGACGGAGTACAGATTCTGGAACCAAAGGTCTTTGAAGAGCTTCCAGGTGGACAGGGCTCCCTGGGCCACCTCGGCCAGAGATGGAGTCAGCCTGGCTTTGAGAGCACTGCCGAGACGGAAGCACTTTCCTTGAATTTTCTTTCTTAAGGACGTCCTTATTCTGAGGCTTAGTTTGATTTTCTTTGAACTATATGTATCCCGACCCTTGCCGGGAGTTGGGAAATAAGGAGGCAGTGGCATGATGGGACATTCTAGTTCAAAAGGCGCCTGCCTGTCTGGGCTCCTAAGCCAACACCGCCACCTAGTGGTCCCCTCTGCGCAGGGGAAGAGGACAGAGAGCGAAGCTTCTCTCCCATCACCTGCATTTCCCAGAAGCGTCGAGAACATGCTTGAAGTGCAGGTCTTGGGACCCCCATTTTAGATCCTAATCCTCAGTGGCCCAAGCGTCCCCCGAGCCATGAGGTAGAATAAAAAACAAAGAAAACTGGGGAGGGGGGCACTCTAAGGGAAAGAAGCCAGGCCCCTAGGGCTTTAGCTCACCTTTTCTTACTGAAGATGAAGCCAAGGCTGCCTGCAGAGTCGTTATTCCCGCTTAGTGCAGAACGCTTGTGACCTTGAATGTTACGGCACTCCTGTCTCTCTCTCGTCCTTAATTCTAAACGGCGTGCCTCATAATAAAACACATTTCATTTACAAAGGAAAATCTAAGTTTAAAAAATTGAAGTAGGACTGGCAAGATGGCTCGGTGAGTAAGGCACTTGTTATTAAGCTCGACAAACGAAATTCAATTCCTGGAGGAAAAAAGAACCAACTCTCTAAGGTGTCCTCTAATTTCCATGTGCACACCATGCCACATGTGTGCAGACACACACTCTCACACGCACAAGCACACAGACTCACACAAGAAAATAATGTTTTGAAAGTAAGTCAACTCATGTTTTCACTTAAAATTTTTTAAAACATGGAGGGTCTCACATACCACAAGCTGGTCTCAATTTCATTATGATAATCCTCCTGTCTCTACTTCCAAAGTGCTGAGATTATAGGCATGTGCTACCATACCCAGTTACGTGGTGGCTAGAACCCAGGTTGTCGCACATGCTAGGCAAGCACTCTGCTGGGCTACACTCCAGCCCCAAGTTTTTCATAGTTTTAAAATGTCCCTTAAACTTTGCTTAATGTTGGGATTGCTGTGAATTTTACCCTTTGAGCCAGGAAAAGCCACAAAGTCAAATACACAGCCATTCCAAAGACACCCAGATGCAGCTCATTCTGAGAAGACTCAAAGACCTCGGGTGTTACTCTCGTCTTCCTGTGTGTCTCTGTCTAAATCCTTAGTAAACTCACTAACTGTGGTTCAGTCTGGCTAATCACATCTGTGCAAGATCATACCTCTCCTTGACATGCCCATGGTACTGCCATCTTTTCTATCATCTGGGAGGTTTAGAGAGGGCAGCCTTGCCCCTCTGCCACCTTAATTCAAGGACCAGTGCCTGGGGTTCAGTTCGTGTGTATAAATCACATATGCAGCACATTCCACTGGAGCCCTTTTGACTGTGAGAAAAACACTCTCCTTTCCAGCCTGCTATAAGCACAGAACTGAACCATCACACCCCTCCCTAGGTGGAAACATCAGTGCTCCACAGACCTCCAAGGAAGGCACATGGACCTTAGCTCAGATAGAAAAGTCCCCACTCACCAGAGTGGAATCAACAATGAGGGCAAGGGCTCAGAGTGGCTGAAGTGAAAGTGTGAGACCTGTAAAAGCCACGAGTCAGTGGCCCACCTGTAATCGCAGTGTTCCTGGCTGACCAAACAGTCAAATCCACCTGCTCTGGGTTCAACCGAAAGGCCTTGCCTCAATGAGAATAATGGAGAAAAACATCCAACAACCCCTTCAGGCCTCCACACACATGTGAAAATGTGCATAGAAACACACATACATACACATATGAAAGTACACCACAACTATATGTACAAGGAAAAAGAAAGATGATGATGGTGATGGGGATGATGATGACGGTGATGATGATGATGATGATGGTGGTGGTGGTGGTGATGATGATGATGGTGGTGATGATGGTGATGATGATGGTGGTGGTGGTGGTGATGATGATGATGGTGGTGATGATGATGGTGATGATGATGATGGTGGTGGTGGTGGTGGTATCAATGGCCTGGGAAAGGCACCATGGTTATGGAAGGCAGACCTAAACAGGCAGCCAGCGTCAGCAGGCAGACCAAGGGCACTCCTGCTTCTGGAGATTGTTTCCCTCCTGTACGCCATGAACTGTCCCTTGTGGTAACACCCTGGAGTTACGGATCCACGTTTCCCTTCCCCTTGCTGATGGTGATGGGTCCCACTGGCCAAGGATATTAAAGGGGCCGATAGGGTACTTGGCTTATTCGCCTGCTTCGAGTCTGACTTCAGCACTCTTCCCTCTAACCAGCAGCTCCTAACACTCTCATTCCATGCTAAAACCCCAGGGGAAAAGAATCATGGAAAAATTGAGGGAGGGGGGCATTTTATTTAAGCATTTACCTAACACCTTTTAAAAATATAGCTTCATTCCTTTTCTGAAAGATTTCCAGTATTCTCCACCTCTAAACTTGCCATAGTTAATGATGTCATAAGCAAACAAAGTGACAAAACAGTTAATTCCTCCAGATAGCAGAACCCTCTCAAAAAATTAAACTGGGTTCCAGAGGAGAACTGGGGGAGACTCCCCAGCCTCTCTGGACCTGCAGAAGGTGGGCAATGCCAAGGTAAGGTCACTACTTCAGGCAGGCTTAGGATGTGATAGAAGAAGGTCATTGGCTAATAAAGAAACTGCCTTGGCCCATCTCATAGGGCAGAATTTAGATAGGCGGAGTAAACAGAACAGAATGCTGGGAGGAAAAGGAAGTGAGCTCAGAAATCATGCAGCTCCTCTCAGAGCCAGATGTGATGAAGCAAGCCACCAGGTCAGACATGCTGAATCTTTCCCGGTAAGTGCACCTAACAGTGCTACACAGATTATTAGAAATGGGCTAAATTAATATGTGAGAATTAGCCTAGAAGAGGCTACAGATAATGGGCCAGGCAGTGTTTAAATGAATACAGTTTGTGTGTTGTTATTTCGGGGTATTAGCTAGCCAGGCAGCCAGGAGCCGGGCTATGGGAAGAGGCCCGCAGCTCCCCACTACAGACTGGTGCCCAACGTGGGGCAGCAATTTGTCAGGTCTGCTCTGCTTGGTAGAGGCAAGCAAGTGCTCTCATCTAAGAGAGGCTTCCTGACTCAGCTTTAGCTGCAAAACCCTGCAGCTCTTAAGAGGTCCTGCTACAAAACTCTTAAACAGTGTTGATGAAAAGGTGAACGCATGCTTTTCGGTTTTCAGCCCTAGCAGGAAAAAAGCTGAGCCGTTTTAAAATGCCAGCTCTATGGGCAGTCCTGCCAAGGCAAACTCTGACTCTTTGAGGCAGGAGGAAAGCTACAGAGAGAGCATTTGAGTGTTGTAGCTTGTTTGCTGGAAGGGACCTTGAAACGCCATAGAGTTGTGGCTATAAACATGGCTACAGCCTGTATCTCCTCCATGAGGCTGGAAAGCTAAGGAATGGGCTGAATCCAGCCGCCAAGTCCTACCAATATTGCTTGGTAAATTAAAGACTCATGTGGTCACAAAAAGAGAGGAATTCAGTAAAAGAAAGATTCAAAGAAAAAAAACATTTAAATGATTTACAGTATGTTAAAAATATATACAGGCTAAAAGTTAAAGTTCTTAAAAGTAAAAAAAGGAAGAAAGAAAGTAGTTGGGTATGGTAGTACACACCTTTAATCCCAATACCTGGGAGGCAGAGACAGGTGGATCTCTGAAAGTTCAAGGACAGCCTGGTCTACAGAGTTATTCCAGGACACAGATATACAGAAAACCTGTCTCAAAAAGTAAAAATAAACAAAATAGAGTTAAAATAAAGCACACAAAGATAAAAAATACACAGAAAACTTTGATACTGTATGCTATTATGCTCTGTTTAAATTGTTTAAATGCTAAAAAAGAGCAACAGCTGCTAAAAGATATTTGTTTATAAATGCTGCTAAACTAATCCAACATAGATATTTTAAGAATACCTTAACTTTAAAATTTGTATCTAAGGACATGATGCTTTGGAAAGGAGTTTCTTCTTTTGTTTTCACAGAGGATAAGACCCTGTGGATTGTGTCTATTCCAATATGGTATGATAGACCACGTCCTCCTAAAAGGTTGCTGTAAACACCCTCAAAAAATTACTTCACTCAACTGCCAACTGAGATAACCCTGGCACACAGGTTATACCATAAAAGACCTAATTAACGATGCCCCCATTCAGCAGGAAGCAGTTTGGAGAGAAATAACTGCGCCCATATTCCCAAATATTGCTTATAAATGTTCTTTGACATTTAAAGGGGGATATGATAGAGATATGAATAATTTGCATTTATATGGATTTGGCTTTAGTGATTTAAATTTAAGGTCAATTTTATTGTATATATATTTCTGATCTTTATTAAGGTATTGTGATTGTGTAGTTCATGTAAAAATGTAATGTATATAGGTTGTTAATGGATAATCATCGATAATAGTTGTTTGTAGTCATGTTAGTTAGATTTTTTTAGATGTGCATAGATATATTTCAGATAGACATTCTTCATATCTTTCAAAGACTACACTTATGTCTTTGAATATGGCATTTTAAATGTTTTAATAACTTAGGGTTTTTCATGACAATGAGACACGTCTGCTCCTGGCAGCACCAATCTACTTCAAGAGGAAGATGGGCATCAAAGAGGATCCTTATGGAGTTTGATAGCCATTTGGGCAAGAAACTGCTCTTGCCTGGACTATTGCATAAACTGGACATAGAGAACCCGCAGAGAGAGGACTGCTGAACTTGCCTAAAGATGAGATGATCTATCGGGGTTCCTGATTCATGAAAGAGTCTACAAGACATTCTGCAGGACACAGCAGATAGTGACTGAACTGCCTTTGAAATTTCCTGCTTCATGGAAAAAGTCTGCTGTAGGCCGAAGATGGATGCCCCAATGGTACAGAGGAACTTTGGGTGACTGTCCAGGCAGCAAGATGTCTCTGTGATTTCTAGAGTTTTGTAAGTTTCTTACTTCTCATTTACTTAGGTAATATTATATCCTTCTGGAGTCTTTGATGGAGTTAAAGAATATATAGATAGTTATAGTTTTCCTTAGTTATGATAAAAGATAAAGTAGATGTAAATATTGTAACTCTAATTCTTACTTGACAACTGTTTTGTTATATGTAATTTTGCTATGTTAACGTTAAAGCCTTTCCTATTTGTTTAAACAGAAAAAGGTGAAATAATGGAAGGTCATTGGCTAATAAAGAAACTGCCTTGGCCCATCTCATAGGGCAGAATTTAGATAGGCGGAGTAAACAGAACAGAATGCTGGGAGGAAGAGGAAGTGAGCTCAGAAATCATGCAGCTCCTCTCAGAGCCAGACGCGATGAAGCAAGCCACCTGAATCTTTCCCTGTAAGCACACCTAGTGGTGCTACACAGATTATTAGAAATGTGCTAAATGAATACATGAGAATTAGCCTAGAAGAGGCTAGATATAATGGACCAGGCAGGTGTTTAAAAGAATACAATTTGTGTGTTGTTATTTCGGGATATAAGCTAGCCAGGCGGCCAGAGCCGGGCTGTGGGAAGAGGCCCACAGCTCCCCACTACAAGAAGGCACTTGCAGTCCCTGTATCACATTTACCCACCAGACCTGCCGTGTTAAGAATATGAACTGTGGACTGGAGGGTGTCTGTAAGCTCCCATGAGCTGTCTTCATGGTTTTCCCAAACATTATCTTGACTCTTGACCCCTGTTGCTCATATAATCCCTCCTCCCTCTTTTCAACTGGACTCATGGATCTCGGCCCAGGGCTTGACTGTGTGGATCTCTGCATCTGCTTCTGTCAGTTACTGGATGAAGGTTCTATGGTGACAATTAGAGTAGTCTCCAATGTGATTACAGGAGGCACCCTCTCCACTATTGCTTAGTCTTAGCTGGGGTCATCCTTGTGGATTCCTGGGAGCTTCCCTAGCTCCAGGTTTTTCCCTAACCCTATAATGGCCCCCTCTATCAAGATATCTCTTTCATTGTTCTCCCTCCCCATTCCTCCCCCAACTTGATCATCCTAATCTCTCATGTTCCCATTTCCCCATCCCCTCCCCTATAACCCCTTTGCCCCAAATTTACCCAGGAGATTTCACCTATTTCTCCTTCCCAGGGAGACCCATGTGTCCCTCTTAGGTTCCTTCTTGCTACCTAGCTTCTCTGGGGCTGTGGATTGTAGCTTGGTTATCATTTGCTTTACATCTAATATCCACTTATGAGTGAGTATATATTGTATTTGTCTTTCTGGGTCTGGGTTACCTCCCTCAGGATGATTTTTTTTCTAGTTCCATTCATTTGCCTGCAAATTTCATGATGTCATTTTTTATCACTGAGTAATATTCTGTTGTGTATATGTACCACATTTTCTTTATCCATTCTTTGGTTGAGGAACATCTAGGATGTTTCCAGGTTCTGGCTATGACAAATAATGCTGCTATGAGCAGGTATCCTTGTGGTATGATTGAGCACCCTTTTGATATATGCCCAAGAGTGGTATCACTGGGTCTTGAGGTAGATTAATTCCCAATTTTCTGAGACACCACCATACTGATTTCCAAAGTGGTTATACAAGTTTTCACTCCCACCAGCAGTGGAGGAGTGTTTTCCTTACTCCACATCCTTTCCAACATAGGCTGTCATTAGTGTTTTTGATCTTAGCCTTTCTGACAGGTGTAAGATGGTTATCACGGAATCATTGTGATTTTCATTTTCCTGATAGTTAAGGATGTTGAATAATTCTTTAAGTTTATCTCAGCCATTTGAGATTCTTCTGTTGAGAATTCTCCATTTAACCCTGTACCCCATTTTTTAATTGGATTATTTGATGTCAAGCTTTTTGAGTTCTTTATATATTTTGGAGATCAGACCTCTGTCAGATGTGGAATTGGTGATGATCTTTACCCATTCTATAGGCTGCTCTTTTGTCTTATTGAAGGTGTTCTTTACCTTACAGAAGCAAAAATAAATAAATCTTAAAATAAACAAGAAAATTTTTAAAAAGACAGGTGTAATAGTGCATGCCTTTAATCTCAGATCTTGGGAGGCAGAAACAAGAGGATCTCTATGAGTTTGAGGCCAACCTGGTCTACAAAGGAGTTCCAAGACAGTTCCAGGACTATGCAGGGAAACCCTGTCTTGAAAAATAAAATAAAAAATAAATAAAAAGAATATAAACTGTCCACTATGAAAATCAACATGGCAGTTACTCAGAAAATCGAGAATCTGTCTACCTCAAGACTCAGTTATACCATTCTTGGACATGTACCCAAAGGATACTCCATCATATCACAAGGACACTTGCACAACCATGTTCATTGCTGCTTTATTCATAATAGCCAGAAAGTGGAAACAATCTGGATATTCCTCAGCTGAAGAATGGATAAAGAAAATGTGGTATATTTATACAACAAAGTATTACTTAGTTGTAAAATTCAATGACAACATGAAATTTGCAGACAAATTGATTGAACTAGAAAAAAAAATTATCCTAAGTGAGGTAACCCAGGCCCAGAAAGACAAAGGTATGTGCTCACTCATAAGTGGATATTAGCTGATAAGTAAAGGATAATCATGTTATGGTCCACAGGCTCAAAGAAGCTAAGTTACAAAGAGGGCTTGAGGGTGAACACAAGGAACTCCCTGAGAAGATTCCACAGGTGGACTGGGGATGGGCAGGAATGTGAACAGGGGGAACCAGGTAGGGGTGAGGAGAGAGACTACTGGGAGAGACAACTGGAGTTGTGTCGGGGGTGTATTTGGGGTTAAGATAGGAACCTAGTACAATGGAAACTCCCTAGAATTTATTAGGGTAAGCTTAGCTAAGAATCCTAGTAATGGAGGATCCAGAGACTGAACTGGCCATCTTCTATAACCAGGAAAATCTTCCAGTGGAGGGATTGGAATGCCAACCCAGCCACAAAACTTTTTGGCCCTTGGCTTTAGAAAATGAGAGAGAGGTCTGAAAAGTGCCAACTAGTGCAAGTGTTTGAATCTGAGTTCAACCCCCAGCACCTACTTGAAAGCCCAGCATGATAGAGCCCTCTATGATCCCAGTGCTTAGCAGAAGTGAGTGGAGGCAGGTGGATTCCTGAAACTCATTGCCTGGCCAACGGAGCCAAATAGATGAATTCCAGGTTCAGTGAGAGATCCTGCCTCAAAAAATAAGTTGGAGAGAGATCAGGAAAAACACTTGATATTGACCTCTGTCTAAACCACACACACACATACACACACACACACACACATATACCACACATACATGCACATGTACATGTATACACACTATGCACACATACATACACACCACACACATACACACGAACATACAGCACACACATATATGCACATGTCCATACAGCACACACACATGTACATATACCACAAACACAAAAACAAAAATAGGAGACCTGAACTAGCACACTTGCTCTGTCTTATTACATGACTCTGGCTAGATTATGGGGAGGTAACGGAGGTCTCCATTGTTTACCATGTAGATCTTCACAGATTGTTTGAACTTCCTCAGAACAAGGTCACTAGATTTCTCTGAAAGGATGACTCAAGAGAGCAAACAGTGCCTTCCATGTCCTGATTTCAGAAACCCACACCAGCTGTCCTGCTGGTTTTGGGTCATTCTGCATGAACACACAGCAAATGGAAGGAGAATGAAATCCACATTTTCATGTGAAGAATACCAAAAACTTTGTATGTGTAGCATAGATATCCTAAAGACACCACAATCCACTTCCCAAGCACAAATTGTCCTTCCATCCCACACAATTCCATTCATGGAAAGCGAGTACAGGGACCCCAAACTTGTATCTAGGTACTGATGCCTCGGCACAGTCTCTATTGAACTGATGACCCCTGAACTAAGTAGGGAGTCACCTGCCCCTCTGTTCACCCCATCAGATAAGGCTGTTGTCACTGTGTTCTAAGTGGGGGAGACTTAGTTCTTAGTGGGGGAGACTCTGAGCCACTACAGCACTTACTTCACTGGGCCATAAGTCCAAGCCATCCTTTCCTTAATAAAAAAAAAAACAGCCCTGGGGCTGGCTATCTGATTTGATTCTGCCCTCTGTGTCACCTCCACAAGGCTAATCTTGTTCTCACCCAATTCTACAGAAAGAAACACAAGGGTTAGAGAGTACAAGTGCAATATACAAAGTAGATGTGGGGCCTTGACAGACAGAAGGCCTGGGTGGTTCACTGATATCAGGGACACTGGGAACAAGAAAGGTGAACCTAGGAAACCATCTTTTGGAAAGGAAAGCAGGGCATGCCTCTCCAAGCCAGGCCTGCATTGTCCCGCTAATTAAAGTCATTAAATGAAATGTATTATCAAAGCAACAAGTTTGGTAAGTATTCGACTGCTTACAACATGACAGGTACCACTGTAAGTGCTGCTTCAAAACCAATCCAGAGACTGTGTAGGTAGTGTCTTAGTGTCAGAGATTCCATACCATCGTCATCTCCAGTGTTTGCTGCCAATGGGGAGACCAGATACTCCCTTCCCCTTCTCCAGGCTGTGATAGAAGTTTATTTATTTATTTATTTATTTTTTGAGACAGAGTTTCTCTATGTGGTCCTGGTTGTCCTAAAACTCACTCTGTAGAACAGGCTGGTCTCAAACTCAGAGATCTGCTTGTCTCTGCCTCCCAAGTGTTAGGATTAAAGGTATGCACTACCACCACTCAGTATGATAGAAGCATTTTTTTGATAGAAGCATCTTAACCACTGTTATGAGCCAGTATTCTGCCAATCCCAGAAATAAGTTATTAGCAAGGGCCTTCGAATTTTGATGTTTGGCTACTATAGGAAAAGCAGCAGCATCTGGGTTTGGACCTAGGCCACCTGCAGTATGGGAGTGAGAAGCCAGGTCAGACCACTCTTAGCTGAGAGGGATAAATGTCGCCTCAGCTACAGACTCTGTAAAGAGTAATTACAGGAAGCCCTTATGGAATGGGAGCTTCCCTGGAGGCTCTGGCAATATTTCTGAGGCAGTAGCATAGCCTTGGTCCCAAGGGTGGCAAGTTCATGGCCATGTTTGGCTCCCATTCTACATAGTCTTGCAGCTCACAGTCAGTGTGGAAGACAGCCTTGTCACTTGTCCACTGTGGTGAAGTCTGGTTGGAGGAAGGGCTATCTTGTGAAGCCAGATGTCTTGGCCCACAGGGAAGTGTGCCAGCTGCTGAATAATGGTCATTCTTGCTCTAGACCAAGAAATAGAGAAGGAAACACAGTCTGTCCTTGGATGCATTGTGGGTAAATCTGAGTCTTTTCAACTTAGCTACTGAAAAAACAAATTAGAGAAAGTTCTTTCTGGACTGATAAAAGTTACCATGTCTCAGCAGTTAGGACCCCCAAAATCCAGCAGAATCAGAAAGTTTTTCAGTTGCTAAAGAAGATACATCCACCAATACATTGTCAGGAAGCCCCTAAGCAAAGAAGGCAAGAAGCCCAAGACCAAAATGCCCAAATCGGTATCTGTTACTCCAGGTTCCCTGCAACACAAATGCCAACATATTCTCTGAAGAAACAATGCACATACAAAAACAAGGAGGAGCTTGTGGAATAGTTTAAACTTCAGGCCTAGAGACTGAAGGAAGCCAAAGAAAAATGTCAGGAACAGATTGCCAAGGGATGTAGGCTGTGTTCACTGAAAGTTTCTACTTCTGAGTCCAGTCAAAAATGTGTCTTGAATGGTAATAAATGACCAGACCTTGAAAAAGAAAGAACTGCGTAGATCATCAGCATTTATCTTAACTGTAGACAGTGTGCCCGGTCGCGCATGCTGCTGCCTCTATGCCTACTCCCCATGACAGGCTGTATCCTTTCTGAAGTTGTGAGCTAAAATAAACCCTACTTTAAGTTGCTTCTTACCAGGAGTTTGGTCACAGAAGTTACCTGTATCTCATAAAGACACATTTGTACTCCGTATTGCAGAGAGGAATAGGCAGGCAGACATTGTACAATGGCATCAATGGCTTGCTTTGTCCTGAGTTAACACTTGCTCCACCCAGGTGACTCCTAGAAGGATGCAGGAACAACAGTAGCAGCACCTAACCATACTCAGTGTTCCTGGAAGTACCTGGGACGTAGCTGTCAGACAGAGGATAATGAGGAAGAAGTGCAGGAGATGGAAGGAAAGAGACACTGCCACCATGAATACCAGGACCAAGACTCTGTGATGACTGTTGTAACTGGGGTGCCCTGCAGCCAGCTGGCTTGAGGTGAGACTGAAGGCAGTTTTCTGCTTCCTTCTTCTCCTGCTGCTAGCCTTCTGAGTGAAGTATAGCTTAAAGATTCAACCCTCTGCTATCTGAAGTTGTGAGTGACAGGTGACACTAGTGTTCCAGTAATACCACCAACCTCCCTCCTCTGCTCCAGGGCTGAATCCTCTCCATGCAGCTCTCAGCGTGGTCCTTGATCTGGTCTCATGGTGTTTATTCGACCTCTGCATGCCCGGTGCTTTGGCAGCACGCTGTCTGCTCAAGAGGAATGATAAATGAATGAGTCACTCACAGTAGAGAGCTAGGAGGAGCATAAAATAAGACACTGGAAAACATTAAGTCTTTGTTTAGTGTGGAAATGACAAACCCAGGAAAAAACAGAATTCAGCGGCTGTACAGCCAATAGCAAGAGAACTAAGGAGGATGGGGAGGTGATCCACAGGGATGACCAGTCAGGAGCACTGAGTGCAGCCTTAGAGACACCTCATCTGCTGGGGAGAGGGTTGTGTAGTTCAGAGAAGAAGCTTGGCTCTCACCCAGGAGTGCTGGAGACGCCTTGCAGCCCTCTCCTATGCCTCACCTCTTGCAGAGAGAAATAGGTGCCCATTCCCACCCAAATCTCAACAAGAGGGAGGGGCAGTAATGTGACCGACCTTGCCTGCCACATGGCAAGAGCATCCTCAAGCCTGTAGCTGCCCCTTCCAACACAGTTCATAGCCTTGGGCCTGCACCACTGAAGCCAGGGGTGAAAAAGAGAGCATGGACTAGGGAACTGTGGTATAAAATGTGCGAAGATAAAGCTTCATCCTCCTGTACCCAGAAAATAAAGTGAAAAGAATAGTCAGCCTATAACCTCAGCACATGGGAGGGACAGGCACGAGGATCACCAGGAGTTCAAGATCAAGGTCACCCTGGGTTATATAAAACCCTGTTGGAAAAAATACAAGACACAAAACTAATATGTAATAGCATCCATAGGTAAATATGTAATTTTAGAATGCATGGGTATACATGTAGAAGAGAACATGGGGGGAATCAAACTGCTAGTACAGGAAGCTGTGATCTTAGAAACACAACTGGGCATGATGGCACATGCCTGAATTCCAAACCTTGAAGCGGTAAGATCTTAAGGTCAATGACTGCCTTGGCTACATAATAAGACTCTGTCTAAATAAATAAATAAGATACAAAAGGTTGGAGCATCAAGATGGCTCAGCGAGTGGAAGAGCCTGTCCCAAGCCTGGGGACTTGAAGTGTATCCCGAAGGTGTTTGTGGTAGAAGAAAGAGCCAACTCATGCAATCTGTCCTCTGACCTCTACACTCACTCTGGAGAGAGAGAGAGAGAGAGAGAGAGAGAGAGAGAGAGAGAGAGAGAGAGAGAGAGAGAATAAATAAATGTATTCTGAGCATCTTTTTGTATAAAACTTGGAATACTTTGACAGTGGTCAGATTTCCTTTCCTTTTCAGGCACATAGCTTTAAATTCCATTCTTGAGAAATGTCTTAGTTAGGGTTTCTATTGCTGTGAAGAGACACTGTGACCACAGCAACTCTTATAAGGAAAAAGTTTCTCTTTGGGACTGACTTGTTCAGAGATTTAGTCCATTGTCACCCTGGTGGAGAGCATGACTGCACACAGGCAGACATGGTGCTGGAGAAGGAGCAGAGAGTTCTACAACTGAATCAACAGGCAGCAGGAAGAGAGAAAGCCACTGGGCCTGGCTTGGATATTTGAAACCCCAAAGCCCAACCCCAGAAATGCATTTCTTCCAGCAAGAACACACCTACTCCAACAAGGCCACATGGCCTAATTCTTTCAAATAATTCCACTGCCTCTGAGCTTATGGAGCCTATTTTCATTCCAACCACCACAATAAATAAAATCCTGTAAGATTTTTTTAAACCTTCACTATTCATCCCACAAACACAGAGAATGTCTATAACCAAAATTATGGTAGATTTTAAGAATACATAAACAAGTAAGGGACCCTGACTCCAAAGACTTGTAGTCTGCTGGAAAACAAACACGTATATTGATAATTGTGGTAGAATGTTGGTGTCCCACGTAAGAGGGAGACAACTGCCCCCAAGAGTTGCAGAAATATTTCTTGGTAAGTATGGAGAAAGCAGGTCTCACATAACTGTGTCCCTGATGGCCCCACGAAAATTCTTGTCCTAGAATGGGGCTTCTCAGCACCACTGCGGACGCAGTAGACAATTTCTCACTAGGATGGGGGAAGTGGCTTCCCTAGCCATTTCTCACAGCTGGAAAAGCCTCCAGAAATTAGCAACCCCTTGAAGGCAGTAAATTACACTGGCAGAACCACTGCCCCAGTAGGTTAGGCCTTCTGCAGTCCAGCCCCTGCCTGGTCAAGGTTGAGCTCCTACCCTTGGAGCTGGTGTGAGAACATGAGCTTCATCCATCAAGTCACAAGTTAGTTCAACACAATACCTAACCCAGAGGAAACAGTTGATACATGCATCCACTGGCATCAGTGCCCACCTGGAGAGGAAATCAGCTCATGAAATAAAATACCTATGGTCACACAATAGGGATCTGTACTTAGATCTGTGTAATTCCAAAACCTCAGATCCAGGTCACATTGGATTCCATCATCCACCAAGCAATGTGCAGAGGGCATCCAGTTCCACACCTACAGGATGGGCATCTCCTGCCTACCAGGATGATCCCAGACAGGACAGCCCAACCACAAAAAATATAACCCATCAATCCATCATGGCCAAGTCCTAAAGTCAGGGTGGAGAGGCAATGAAGGGCTCCCATGGCCAGAAGGAAAACCAGGGTCTCATCATCTCTGATTCTTCCATGGGGTGTACATCCTTGGGGTGCACATCCCTCTCTACAAGCCTGGAAAGGTGAGGACTTTATCTACACTGATTTTTTTCAGGGCCGTGAGTGTGAGAAGTGCTGAGAAACAGAGACCACAAAGATAGGCTAATGGATGATAGACAACAGCTCAGGTTCACAGGAAGAACAATCTTGAAGACAACAGAAACCCATGACTGAGACATAGAATTAGCACACCCACAGTAGACACAGAACGAGGATGTGACTTGGGATCCGGTATTTGTGCAATCCTGGAGAAAACTGGTCCAGACAGAGAGCCTTCCAGCTGGCACAGAGCTGCGAGACGCATGTCACAGCCACTAATGTCCCTGACTGCTGGGCCAGGCTCTGGTGTCTTTGAGGTCTCCTAAATGCAGCCAACGTCAGCAGCTTTAGTGAGTGGCATTTTGTTCTCTGGACCCACAAAGATCTGAGTACTGTGGCAGAAGGTGACTCCTTTTTCCTTCCCTCGTGGCCCGTGAGGCTAATCATAAAATACTCTCTGTTTCAAGTCTATAGGAGTAAATGCTCCTAAATCCATTAAGTTGCTAATGCATGCATCCCAAGACCAGAAAAAAAGGTGCAGGATTGATGGATGGACCTGTCATATTTATGGTTGATAGCTGAGTGAATAATGGGGCTTGCAGTTTATAACACAATGCTCACTTGACTCTCATCCAGCTTGGGGTATTGTATAGGCGTGGGTACGGGCACTGCACTGCGATGATGCGGCAGTGACGGCACTCTATCACCCTAGATTCTCAATGGGTTTCCTGTGAGAAAGAATGTGCCAGGTTCCGTGTAAAGCAGGGTAGAGGGAGAACATTTGTGCCCAGCTACCTGAAATTCACAGCCTTCTTTCCTGAGGCCATCCCCCTGTTCCTGCTAGGGGTGCAGGTGGTTAGAAACAAGAAAGCTGGGTATCTTCCACTCCAGACTCTGGCTGCACCTTCCCTGAGCTATGCAATGGCTCCCCTTTGCTGTCTTTATTCATGCCTCATCTCTCTGATCCAGCTTCAACCGGCAGCCTCTCAATGGAGAAGGGAGGCGCATAAGACGTGGGAAGGATGTGAAGGAAACAAGGCTCAGAAAGTAGACTTTACAAGTGTACGGAAGCTCTGAAGGTCAGCTCTCTCTCTCTCTCTATCTATCTATCTATCTATCTATCTCGCGTGCACGGTCTCTCCTTTCTCTCTCAAGGTCAGAGAAACAGTAAGTGATTGTTGTAGGGAAGATGCCCTCAGACAGACAAGCTCCTGCAAGTCATGAAGAGAGCTCCAGGGATGTCATTTCCATTGCCTGTGTTGGGGGTGAGATTTGAGTCACCCACAACCTATTTTCCTGACATAACCCTAGTAAACTCTCTGGTTCATGAAGCCACACTCAAGTAAACTAGTTTCATTTGGTGCTCTATCAAGGGGGAATAGGCATTTGTTCCCATCTCTCTGGGGGAAAAAATATCACACATTATCATATCTGTAATGATTTCAGCCACAATAAGGCTGATATTTCTGGGTTCTAGGAGCCATGCGTGTGCAGCCAAACCCTCAGGCAGAAGTGCCTGAATGTTAAAGGGCCCCACGTGACACAAGTGCAGTACAGATTACATTATCCACATGTGACTCAGCTAAGCCCGTGTGCACATGTGTGGTCATGGATGACTCACTAAGCCCTTGCACACATGTGTGAGCCCTGTCATCTGTGTATGACAGTCATGTCAATCCCCTGTGCACATGTGCTAGGCAGCTTTTAAAAGCTGGACTCCATCTCTCTTTCTCTGCACACCGATTCCCCAGGCCTGTACACGCGCCCTCTAATAAAACTCCTAAGCAGGTTTGTTGCGTGACCCTCTGTGTTTCCTTCTCACTCATGCCAGGTACTTTCAACATCTATCATGGATTGAATGTAAAATGCACCATAGGCTTAAGTGTATGAACTGGAGATGATACTATTATAGAAGACTGTGGAAAACTGAATGTTTGGGAGAGGTGGGCAAAGGGCCTGAATGGAGTAGATTCCCATCAGTTAAGGGAAGAGAACATATGAGCAGCCCAATAAATACTGCAGCCTCTAAAAAAAAGACTGCGATAATGAGGAAGGGCGGGACGGGGGATCAAGAAAAAGACAGATTAGAATATGCTTACCGTGCTGTGAGAGGGATCTAGGACTATTAAGAGAAAATTGGCATGAGATGAAAGCAAGTAGAAGGGGCTGGGTCTCACAGGTGGGTGCACAGGAATGGCTCCATCCATTGGCCAGGAAGGAAATAAAATAATAGACAGGTCCACTCCTCACTCAGTGGGATCTTCAGGATCCATGACACCACCCATGTGGACCCTAAGTGGTTCCTCATCTGTCCTTTTCCCCACCTCCCCAACCTTGGGGTGCCTGACCTGGTGCCTCTGCCTGCTTTTCCTCACTGCCTCTTTAAGGAAAGAAAGGAGAGGAGGTGGGTTCAAGAGCGAGGCTCTAAGACAAACTGTCCTTCAGTGAGAGATTTATAAAAGAGTTATCAATGCAGCAGGCAGGCAGACAGAACCATTTGTCAGGACTCCAAAGCAAGACAGGCTTCTGTTCTACCAGACAAAGCTAGGTATCCAGTTTTAAAGGGTTTAGAGGGATGGGACTGGAGAGATGGCTCCGCAGTTAAGAGCACTGATTGCTCTTTCCAAAGACCCAGGTTCAACTCCCAGCACCCACATGGCAGCTCACAACTGTCTGTAACTCCAGTTTCAGGGGACTTGCCACTCACATAGACATACATGCAGGCAAACCAATGCACATGAAACAAAATAAGCAAATTAGGCACTGAGAGATGGCTCAGAGGTTAAGAGCACTGACTGTTCTTCCCGAGATCCTGAGTTCAATTCCCAGCAACCACATGGTGGCTCACAACCATCTATGATAAAATCTAATGCCCTCTTCTGGCCTGCAGGGATACATGCATGCAGACGCTGTATACATAATTAATAAATAAATCTTTAAAAAAATAAGCAAATTATTTTTAAAAGAAAATGGTTTTAGAGGGAAAGAGGGGTCCTATACCACATGGCAGCAGCTTGATTGATAAATAGTCTATGGTATGGAACATATGTGACTTAGATGCTAAGAATCATGGAGCTGCTGGATAGTGGAGAGAAACTGGTTAATGCATGGCTGCCTCAGACATAGATGGCAGGGGCCTGGGGATTCATCCTGCAGTAATTTTATCTGTGTGAGGTCAGGCTTACCTAGAAGGCCAGGTATCCTGGCCATGCCACTGTTGGTTTCCACCCTCAATGCTTCCATCCATACAACACTCCATTAAATAGCCAGCCGAAGGTCCCCTATGCTCTCAGCAACCCTGGTGGAGCCTCAGAAAGGCAGCAGCATGGAGCCTGGACTGTCTGCACAGCTGCAGTCAGACACTCCACTATCCAGGGAGAATTTGTTCTCTGTATCCTCTCCCACTGGAGCTACCTCAGCTAGGCTGGAAATGAAAGTAGTGTGTCCACCACAGGGCAGCCTTGATTGAGCAAGGAGGTTAGAGAACACTGGAAGTCTCTGAGTCCAAGTGAAGAAGAGGCTCTAAGTCTCTGAGGCCCTGGATCAGGGCATCCACCTGAGTAGAGCTAAGTAATGGGAACTGTGACCAAAAGGTAGAATGGTTGGCTGAGTGGAAGGTTGGACACGGGCTCCAAGTGCTTGGGTTAGTAGCCTGCTGCTCTTCATGAAATGGATGCATGTACACATCAAAGGGAGATCGATGTTGGTCACTGCCATCATGATCCAATTGTCCACTGTGCTAGGTGCTTTAAGTATTAACACATTTCATACAATAACCCTAAGCCTGAAGCACATACCATTGCATACATCAGGAACACACACATACACACTAAATAATTATTTGAAAGAACTGTATTGAAGGCCAGAAAAACAGCTCAACAGATAAAGGTGTTTGCCATACAAGCCTGGAAAACCTGAGTTTTGTCCCCAAAATCCACGTAAAGTTCGAGGAGAGAACAGACTCCACAAAGCTGTCCTCTGACCACCCACAGGCTCTGTGGCATCTGTGCCCTCTGGCCCACATTCACATCACACATACGGTAGCAATAAGGAAGTTCTAAAAAGAATTATAATAAACTCATAATTTTTCACAATGAATTTGAAGTAATAGGATTTTAAAGTATGAAGAAAATGACATCTGCTGTAATTTGGGGCCCAGAAGACATGGACACGCTACATTTTCTTCTCTGACTGCTTGCTGCATTCTCTGTAACCCATTATAGACAGCCCTGGAAAACATTTTCTCCCTGCAGATCCTCCAAATTTCTTCTCTTCAGAGGCTTCAGTCAATGGAGTGTACTTCTAACTGAAACTGCAGGACAGCTGCCATTCTTTGCTCCTGGAAATTCCCAGTGGTGAACCTCTTAACCAACATATTGTGATTATTCACCATGAGTCTGAAGTGAAGGGTTCTTCAGTTCTCCAAAAGCTCACAGTCTGGGAGAAGAGATAAAGCCAAGCTGTTAACTCTCAGCAAAGGTAAGAATGTTCTGGAGTTTAGGATCGGGACAGGTGAGTACAACAATAGGAACCTGGGGCAGCCAGACCCTAAAAGTCATCACAAGAGATGCATAGTAGGGGTGTCTGAGCACTCGCAGAGTTCTAGTCACCTGTGTCTCAGCAGCACTACTTGGAGTCCAAGCAGTCTTGAGAACAGGCCTCACTTGCTACTCTGAGGGTCTTCCACTACTGTTAGTGTCTGTGTGCTCAGTCAATCCATACAAGGTAATCAGCTTCACCGAACAAGAGAAGTGCTGGTGTACAAGAGCTCCACACTAGCCTGGAATGGAGTCTAGCAAAGGTTTGTTTATCTGGGGATGAACTCACAGAAAGAGTAGTGATCTGCAGTCCTCTGCTTGCACTGGGAACTGGAATCAAATACAACAGCCAAGAGGTTCCCAAGAAACCCATGCATGCCTTTTGTCTGCATTTATAGGTCATGAGACTATGCCCAAAGTGGGCTGGTACCTGAAAGACTATTGACTGAAGGTATTCCCGCTGTAAAGAAGAATTTTTTAATGTAGGTTTTTAAAATATTTTTATTTTGTTGTTTTTCAAGAACTCACTATGTATTCAAGGCTGGCCTCAAACTTACAAAGATATGTCTCCCTCTACCTCTAAGTGCTAGAATTAAAAGTATGCACCATCGTGCGTGGCCAAATAAATTCATTTTCTAATTTGTTTATTTATTTATTTTGTTTGTTTGTAGATTATTCGCTGCTCAGAAGACCAGTCTTCATTCAACCATGGTTTATGAAGCTTTCCCTAGGTCTAAAACTCTCCATGTCATCCCACTACGGTCCTGACCAACTCAGGAACTAGGCATTGAGATCTTACGACTCTACTCTGAATCACTATTCTAGCCCATATCTTTGTTCCAAGATATGTGTGTTCACAGAAAAGACAAACAGGTGCATATGCAGGTGCACCCACATAAACATACACACTCACACACACAACAACAGTATACTAAGTAACAGATACTAAATATTAACCTTCATCAGGCGATGAAAGGAGACAGAGACAGAGACCCACAGTGGAGCACCAGACTGAAATCCCAAGGTCCAAATCAGGAGCAGAAGGAGAGAGAGCAGGAGCAAGGAACTCAGGACCGCGAGGGGTGCACTCACACACTGAGACAATGGGGATGTTCTATCGGGAACTCACCAAGGCCAGCTGGACTGGGTCTGAAAAAGCATGAGATAAAACCGGACTCGCTGAACATAGCGGACAATGAGGACTATTGAGAACTCAAGAATAATGGCACTGGGTTATTGATCCTTCTGCACGTACTGGCTTTGTGGGAGCCTAGGCAGATTGGATGCTCACCTTACTAGACCTGGATGGAGGTGGGTGGTCCTTGGACTTCCCACAGGGCAGAGAACCCTGATTGCTCTTTGGGCTGACAAGGGAGGGGGACTTGATACGGGGAGGGAGAGGGAAATGGGAGGCGGTGGCAGGGAGGAGGCAGAAATCTTTAATAAATAAATAAATAAAAACATATATAACATAAGGCAGTAGCTAAAGAGACTTTGGGGGGATGTCGAGACAGGGTTTTTCTGTAGCTTTGGAGCTTGTCCTGGGACTAGCTCTTGTCGACCAGGTTGGTCTTGAACTCACAGAGATCCGTCTCTGCCTTCCAAGTGCTGGGATTAAAGGCATGCACCACCACCACCCCTGAAATAATTTTTGAAAAAAAAATTGAGCCCCCATCTTTGTTTCATAAACTATATCATATGATACAATTTACTGGAATACATAGAACATTTTTGGTCATTTTTCTTTAAAATAATTTATAATATCATTTCTATGGTTATCACGCATTAAAATAACATCATTTTAAGAGATATTTTGAAATACTTTCAGATTTATATAGTCATTTTCACTGCAAGAGTTTAGCTTCTTTAATGTTTGTCCAGCTTACCCTAATTTGGGGTGATTTGAACGGGAAAGAATCTGGTGTGCTTCGCTGGTGTAATTTTCACTGAAATACCTAAACAAGGAAGACAATGAAATGAAAACGTTACACTCACGAGTAGCGTGAAAACCTCAGCACAAGCAAATGCTACCATCTAAACAACAGCCTTGCTCCCACAGCCACCCCCCTTTCAGGCCCCCTCAATAGCTCACAGAGGTCTCAGAGTCCAAATTTAATCCTAAGGAATCAGGCTTCTCAATAAGGAACACAGGTAGATGGCAAGACTATCTTAACAGAGAACTCAGCTACAAAGGGATTTCCTATTTACTTACAAAAGAAAAGTCCTCATTTTGAAACTTGCTAATTTCCGGCCTGTACAATACTCAGAGGGCACCTGTGGGGCCGCCCATCACTGTCTCCTCTCTGCCACAGCTGGAGTGTGAATTTCTATCCCACTGCTCACAAGCAGACATCACAGTCGTGTGTGAGTCCTGGCCATCTTGACATCAGCTCAGTGAAGAGCCCTGTACTCCATCTAGAGGTCTGAGACCCTCAGCACAGTCAAGAGTCAGACTGCTAAGTGACTAAAGCCCCAGGCTCAGAGGGAGATGGGGAAGTTGCTCATCTTCCTTAAAGATTACTGTCTGACTTATCCTAAGGAAGAAGAATTATATAGAACTTTTAAGATTTTAGACATTACCAAAACATATATGCTCTTATAATTTAAAATAGCATACATCTTGAAGTCTCATTATGACATATCTTTCCCCCAATAGCTTTATCCATATTGGCCTAAATATTTTTTTCTCAGTATTAACTTAGTTTAGTTCAATTTCAGATTTTTTTTCACAGTAAGAATTATCCAAAGAGCCAGGCAGTGGTGATGCATGCCTTAAATCCCAGCACTCTGGAGAGGCAGGCAGAACTCAGTGAGTTCGAGGCAAGCCTATTCTATAGAGCAAGTTCCAGGATAGCCAGGAGAAACCATCTCTCAAAAGTAAAAAATCGAAGAAATTATTGGCTTCTCATTCTCTAAATGATTTATAGTGTATAAATCATAATTCACAGGTAAACTGAAAGACTGCAGTCTAAACACATGCATATCTGTAGAAGAACTCTATCTCAACCCTTTAACACAGGTCCTCATGTTGTGGTGACTCCAACCATATCTGTAGAAGAACTCTATCTCAACCCTTTAACACAGGTCCTCATGTTGTGGTGACTCCAACCATATCTGTAGAAGAACTCTATCTCAACCCTTTAACACAGTTCCTCATGTGTGGTGACTCCAACCATAAAATTATTTTGTTGCTGCTTTATAGCTGTAACCTTGCTACTGTTATGAATCATGTAACTTTCCTCACGGGGGCCGTGACCCACACGTTGAGAACCACTGGTAAAGGAGCTGGGTCTTCCAGTGTACTAGAATAGTGCTGGCTATCAGCTGTGATGTATTTTAGGATTCCATGCGCATGGCCCAAGTACTAAGGGAAAAGGCAAGCTGTTACAGCCATTATAAACAGACCTGGGTCCAGGTCAACTGCCAGACATAGTGAGGGGCATGTCACCTAACCTGATTCTGTTTTCCCAAATGCAGTCAGAGCCACACAGTGGAAACAGGAGGGCAGAAACAGAACGGACGAGGAAGGCACTGCAAACTCTGGTGAGTCATCACGGACGCAGGTGCGCACAGGGGATGTGCGGATGCGCATGCGCGCACACTATGTTTCTAGTTGTCAGCACCCTAGCAAACATGTGGACTATAGTTATGAAAACTCAGAGTCAATATGAAACAACAGGTCTGCTCTCCCTAGATGGGAAAGAGACGGGAAATAACAAGGAACTGCATTCCCCCAAGGAAAGGAAACTTACTTCACTTACACAAGATTGATCAGTCCGAGTATGCCCATGCCTCTGAAGTCTGTTTTGAGATCATGACCTTGGAAACCAATGTCCACCCACTGCTTGGAGATCTGGGCCTTCAACTTTTCCGTAGGCATCAGAAGACTCCAAAGCCGTGCAAACATGCTTTTGTGTTACAAATGATAATGATGTTCCTGGTTTACTGGGACGTTTTCCTTTTCTTAGCTTAAGTAACTCATAATTGAATATTTGAGCTCAAGAACTTTTAGACAGATTCTAACACCAACAACGGTTGTATTAAAAACATAGTGTACTATTCCAACCAGAAAGACTGTTGTAAAGAATCATTTCTTTAAATCAAAATCACAGACATCTGGAGCAATGACCTGCCTATGTTTACATATATATATATATATATATATATATATATTGGCTTCCCATTCTCTATATGATTTATAGTCTATAAGTCATAATTCACAATATATGGCAACATATTGATTAGTAAAAAATATATATGTTAGCCATATATACACAAACATACACACACATTTATTTAATTCTAGTAAATATATATATATATATTTACTAGAATTAAATTGCTTAACAGCAGTCTTGGATAAATGGATCCATAATTGGCTTGAACAGGTTCTGCTGTAACACTGGGTAGTTAATCTTTAATCCAATAAAATAAAATAGGCCTGAGGGAGAGAACCATGAAGAAATAATATTAATAAAACTCAAGAGGTAAGTGTATGTGTGTACATGAGACTATTTCATAAAATTTATTTTTTAATGGCCTAGTTGTAAACAAGTAGAATCTTTAACAAAAAGTTGTTATCAAGAGTTGTTGACTAACAATCTTTCCCTTCATTAGATATGAACAAACCAGTCAATGAAAAAATAATTAAGAAAATTTAGTCAATTTCAAGATCCAATGTAAGTCATCAGACAAAAACAGAGTTGTAGACACTGATTAAAAAAGTGAAAAGCTTGGCAAAACAAAATGCTTGCACCCCACCTCCATTTCACTGCCGTGAGGCACTGCTGAGTGACGGAAGAGTGTCCCGTCACCTAGGAGACTGTCAAGACTGGCCTTCCAGAATTCTGGCCCTGAAGCTAAATCCAGCAATTAGATTGCACTTTATCTTATCTACTCTCTTACTAGCAACCCAGACAGCTCATTGCCATCAACAAGGAATGTGACCATAGCATAAGGCTTTCAATGTGTGGGCTGCAGTGTAAAACCACTACTGCCCAGTTCTTATTTGATGTCTGATTATGGAGAGGGCATCTTGCTATGTAGCCCAGGAGAGTCTTGAACCCCCTTCCTCTTGCCTCAGTCTCTAGAATTCTGAGATTATAGGTACATGCCATCATATTCAGCTTTTAATACTCAAAATTTAATATCCATAAATACAATTATGGGCTGTAGCCTGGAGATTCTGATTTCATGAGATTAAGGTGGAAGTTTGTATCCCAAACGTAGACACTGACAAAAGCTGGCGAACATGTTTTTGGTTTATACTTAAACTACTTCAGTTCCAGCTTTCTTCCCAGGACTGCTGCGCTAAACTCAGAGTCAGCAACTGTCACTCCCTCCAGAGCTGAACTGCATAAGGGACAGTCAAGGGGAAAGGTGCCTGGAGCAGGCGCTAGGCCGTGTGTCTTATCCCTTCAGGAAGGCAGGTGTTACACAGAAAGCATCTCAAATTAAGGTGAATGAAGATAAGAGTACTCATCTAGCATGCTTTAAATTACTTCAAATATAAGCTCAACCCACACAGCAACCCTTTATTAACCTCAAAAGAATAGCAAGTTTTATTTTAATTTTGCAAATAGGTAAAGTGCTTATTTATATTTTTTCAAAAAAGGTTTTTCTGTTTGTTTAGATTTATTTTCATTTTATGTTTATGAATGTGTTTATGTGCACCATGTGTGTGCCTCATGCCTTCTGAAACCGGAAGAGTGTGTCAGAGCCCCTGGAGCTACAGTTACAGATGGTGCTGGGAATTGAACCCAGGTCCTCTGCAATAGCTGTAAGCACTCTTGGGTGCTGAGCCCTGGCCCTGGCCTCAGCCCCAGCCCCAGCCCCAGTTTTGCTGTGTTTAAGTATCTGATCTTAGGTCTCCGCAATGTTACTTTCATAGGACTTTTGGTTCTGTGCAGTCCTAACTCCAGGTGCAATATATGCTAATGGGCTATGTGTGAGATCAAAGTGGAAAGGGAGACTGGGAGAGAAGGGTTTAAGCAGGGATGGGGAGCAGAGAGGAGAGGCAGGTAGGGAGGGTCAATAAAAACTAAGCACACCACATGAAATGCCAGGAAATCTCTAATGAGAGGAGGGAGGAGGGAGTGAAGCAGAGGATGAGGGAGAGGAGAGAGGGGGAGGGAGAGAGGAAAACCAAAAGAAAAACCTTTATAGAAAGCAAGCATACTCAAAAGCACCCCTTCAGCCCCCCTGAAGGCACAGATGAGCAGGAGGCAGCTCTCCCCAAGCTCTAGAACTTTAGCACCAGCAGCAGGCCAGCCCATCTTTCCCCACAGGAAGAGCCAGACTGGATGGGCTACAGCACTCTCTCCACCACAGTGGTGTCACTGCCTGCACACCCTACACACCAGGAGCAGGTGACAGGAAGCCGGCCTTTCTTACAGTTGCAGTCTACTGTGCCAGTTTTGTTGACTGATGCCCCAATGCTGTACAAAGGGGGCATCTATTTTCATAGCTTCTGTGCTGCTGAGGGAAAGCCCAACCTCCACAAAAAAATTGGATAAACGGAAGCTCTGGGGCCCAGGCACCACTGCCTAGAGGCAGAAGAAACTCCCTTTTATGAATGGATAACTTATCTTAGAAGCTCTATTTACTTGAATACATTCTAAAAAAAATGCTTATCAAGTAAGAGTTATTGATCAGGAGGCTGGAGACATAGCTCAGTGGCTAAGAGCACTGGCTGTTCTTCCAAAGGACCTGGGTTCAATTCCCAGCATCCACTTGGCAGCTCACAACTGTATGTACCTCCTGTTCCAGGAGATCCAACAAACACAGAAACACACATGCAAAACACCAATGTACATGAAATTTCAAAAAATATTTTTAAAAAGTTGATGTACAATCTTTCCCTATCAATGAAATCTATCACACATTCTCCAAGAGGCAAACAAACGGGTGGACTGAATGAGCTTCTAGAACCCACACAGTTGAAGCTGCCTGCCTGCTGGAACACTAAGCCAGCGCTTACCTTGAGGAGCAGTTTCTCATGCTGCGCATTGCCAGAATCGTAGGGTTTTTTCCTCACATTTTCCACAGCCTGGTAGAGCTGCTTATAGCCAGATATCTGCAGTAAGCACGTCCTCATGCATACCTGAAAACTGAAAGGACAACATCGTCAGTTTAAATCAGACCTCTTATCACAACAAAGCGAGGCCTGCGGTTGGTTCACACATCTCTGAGCACTCCACCACACAGCAACGAAACTCTGAAGTGTACACAGAATAACCCACAAGTTACCTGTTCGCCAGGTAACCTGAGCAGGGCTCGGCACAGCACGCTACAGAGCCCCATGCCGTCACAGAGGGAGCAACGCACCTGGTGTCTTTCTCCCGACAGATGTTCTTCTCCTTCATTATGTCCGCTACACATCTGTCCAGCTCACTCTCGGCAACTCGTGTGGCACTCTGGAGGACCTGGGTATCGAGACACAGCTGAATGAGAGAAGTCCCCGAGAGTTGACGTAGAAGTCTGTTTTGAGACATTTAATCAGCCTTACCAAGAACATATTAAAATGCAAAAAGAAACCACACTTCCTTCAGATCTCCGAGAGCTGGAATCATGCAAACATTTATGGTTTTCTAAAAGCCTCCTAGTTTCTTTTACAAAAGAAACCCTAATTAACTCAGTGGGTTTAAAAAAAAATAAGTCATGAAAATGGGAAGAATATGGTTATGAACTATTACATATTTATGAAATTGTCAAAAAGATGCACAGTTTTAAAATCAATGCTAAAGAGGAGCAGCAACAGGCTCTAAGAGCTGTCTTCCTGTGCGCAGCCCGGGCTCCCCACCCAGCACCCAGTTCTCTACCACCCCTTGCTGGCAGCTTCTTTTCCCATGAAGTACTGTGTCAACCTATTAAAAGGTAGCCATTCTGTGGGGTCTGCGTTTGGTCTGTCTGAAAACTTCTTTGTCTAGAAAGCCCTGTTAGGTCCTTTAATCTGGCTCTCTTAGAGGACCATTTGAGCTACCCCGGCCCCTCCCTCTATTTCTGCATAAGTCTGCAGATGAGGTTGTCAGTTTCTTCAAAACATACTCAATAAGATTCTAATTAAAATTTTGCAAACTCATCGGATAGTGGGGGCAGATGCCTTTAATCCCAGCACGTGGGAGGCAGAGGCAGCGGGAATCTCTGTGAGTTCAAGGCCAGCCTGATCGACACAGTGAGTTCTAGGACAGGCTCCAAAGCTACACACAGAAACCCTGTCTTGAAAAACAAAATAAAACAGAAAAATAACTTCACAAACTCATAGGTCAATTTGGAACTTATATTTTAACAATAATGAGTCTTTTAATTGATGAATACCAGCCTTCATTTTATTCTTTTTTTTTCTCAACAATTTCTCCACAAGTTTTAGGGCTAAAGACAGTGTTTACTAAACTCCCCGGTGTGTGCTCTTCTGGCTGCTGTGGTAGGTAGCACTGCTCTCTCATGATCCGGAAGCTCACTGCTAACACAGACAGCAGTGAGCTACCTGCTGCCAGAATGTTCAGTTTGCTTGTTAGTACACAGCAGCAGCCTCTGAGGACTCCAGGGTTGTCCACACTCTCAGACTACATTTCTGCTAATAGTTCTTTCTGGCCAGCTACTTCTTGGGTTTGTTTCTGGTTGGCTGTGGTTCCCAGGATCTCCAGCAATGATGCTGAGCAGAAGCAGAGAAACACAACACATCTGTCATGCTTCCACTACACATGACAAGACATTCACTATCGGAAAGTCTTCCGTGCCAGCAGCTGACTGTTCGCTGGCCTTCAGCAGATCGAAGGAGCTTTTGCTCCTCTAGGTGGGAGTTTTTATCATGATCAGATGTTTTAGTAATCATCAAAATGATCATATTTTTTCTGACTCTGTTAGTGTGGTAATAAATTATACTCACTGATTTTAAACTTCAATCATAATTTATTATCCTTGCTGCTGTTCTGTAAGGATTCTTGTATCACATTCATAAAGGATACCGAGTTGTACTTTTTATTTACATGTCTTTCTTTATTTGGTTTTAGTCTGTCCTCAAAAAAATAAAAAATGCTTTTTTCACCTCTATATCCTAGGACTTTCTGTTAACAGTGGCACTGTTTCTTCTTTCCATGAATGTTTGGTGACAATGAATTGGGCCAGGCTGGAGAGAGGGCTCAATGGTTAAGGGCACTAGCTGCTCTTGTAGAAGACCTGGGTTTTGTTTCTAGCATCTATACAGTGGCTCACAACCATCTGTAACTCCAGTTCCAGGAAATCTGATACCTTTCTGACCATCGTGGGCCCCAAGAATGTACATGGTGCACAAGCATGCATGCCGGCAAACACCCTAAAATAAAAATACAAAGGCTCAAATATCTTTTAAAAGAGAATTAATTAGGCCAATGATGGAGATTTTTTAAACATTTTAAATTGGAGATTTCTCTTTTTGAATAAATGGCCAGCTAGGTCTTTTGTTTATTTTCATATTAGTTGATAAACTATCTTTTCTACAAAGTCTTTCCATTGCATCTAAGCTACAGGATTTACCGGCACGAAGTTGCTCACAGAACTTCAGAACCTAGGCTAGGGTGATATCCTGTCTACACACTCGGCATTTTTCTTCTCTCATACTTGGTCAGTTATAGAGGTTATTGATATTATTAATCTTTTTTAAACATCAGTTTCTGAGCTGTTGGTAGTCTACTTTTGTGTGTTTCATAATTTCATTGCTTTTCTGCCTTATTTGTAAATTCCTCAGCTTACTCTGGACTTAGTATCTTCTCAGGTCTCTAAAGATACAAATATAGAAAATTAGTTCAGGTCTTTAAAATTTGCTTTGGTAAGCTAAACAAATGTTGATTATGCTCTGATTTTCTTTCTCTGTTTCCAACAAAATTCTTTGACCAATGGAATCACTATCGAGTATAATACAATGCTTATACTCCAGATATTGAATATTTTCATATTTTAGCAGCCATAGGAGATAATTTATAAGCAGCCCCTAGTCTGAAACTGAGTAAGTGAGACTTAACTTTTAACAATCAAAGAAGTTTCAACTGTCAAACAATTTATAATAAAAGACAGCCATACTTTGAAATCATTTTTGGGGATAAACCTTATTAGAATAAATTGCTGTTATTCATAACAAGCATTGGGAATGCAAAGCATTTAAATACATAAGAGAGATTCATGGATGTTTGTCCCCTGGCTTAACTATATCATCATCAATATTATCAAGATGGATTTTCTTATGCTGCCTTCATATTAATGCCTCTAGTCTTAAAACCATCACATGGTACTGATGAGGTTCAAGCCAACTGCACAAAGGACAACAAGTAGAAAGCAATAAAGTCAGAGTTTTTGTCCAGATTTCTTCTCGTGCAACAAAATGCAGAGCCAGTCAATGGAAATAACACAAGACCAGAATGAGATTTTCTCTTGAAGTAAATATAATGTGTGAAATATGCACAAATTGCATGTGTACGTCGGCAAGCCCATCTCCATGTACTAACAAACGTGCTTTGGATTTCAGATTCAAGACAACAAAGCACCTACTGTTTAACTGAGTCTGTGCAGTATTGGCTATCCTCTTTATAGTGTCCTACAAACATCAGCATCTACTGTTTAACTGAGTCTGTGCAGTATTGGCTATCCTCTTTATAGTGTCCTACAAACATCAGGATTTTACTGTTTAACTGAGTCTGTGCAGTATTGGCTATCCTCCTTATAGTGTCCTACAAACATCAGGATTTTACTGTTTAACCGAGTCTGTGCAGTATTGGCTATTCTCTTTATAGTGTCCTACAAACATCAGGATTTTACTTTACATTTTTTTGTTTTATTTTGTTTTTTTGAGACAGGGTTTCTTTGTGTGGTCCTGGCTATCCTGGAACTCACTCTGTAGACCAGGCTGGCCTTGAACTTACAGAGTCACCTGCCTCTGCTTCCCGAGTACTGGGATTAAAAGTGTACATTACTATAACCGAGAAGTATTTTACTTTTCTAATGGTGATAGCATAAGAATACAACCTTAACATTTATATTTCAAGTGACATCTTTAAAGAAACTAGTAAGTAAGGTGAAATTAGAATATTATTTTGCTTATTTAATACACTCCTATAGAGTCTTGACCACCTTGGGGGCCAAACGACCCTTAAACAGGGGTCACATATCAGATATATACATTACAATTCATAACAATAGCAAAATTACAGTTATGAAGTAGCCATGAAATGCTTCTATGGCTGGGGACACCACAGCATGGGGAGCTGTATGAAAGGGTGGCAGCTTCAGGGAGGTGAAAAACACAGCTTGAGTCTACACCTTCCTTCTCTGTGCCACTCCTGACTTCTCTTCTGGTGATAATTATTCAACACCAATTTTACTTCTTTATCTGATGTGGGACTGATTTCTTATTAATAAAGAAACTGCCCAGGCCCCTTGATAGGCCAACCCTTAGATGGGTGGAGTAAACAGAACAGAATGCTGGGAGAAAGAAGCTGAGTCAGGGAGTCGCCAGGATTCTCCCACTCCAGACAGACGCAGGTTAAGATCTTCCCTGGTAAGCCTCCTCGTGGGCTACACAGATTATTAGAAATGGGTTAGGTCAATATGTAAGAGCTAGACAATAAGAGGCTGGAACTAATGGGCCAGGCAGTGTTTAAAAGAATACAGTTTCCGGTAATTATTTCGGGGCATAAGCTATCCATGTGGGCAGCTGGGTGCTGGGGACGCAGCCCCGCCACTCCTCTTACAACATCTATCAGTCACTGAAGACACTGGCAGAATGCTGAAATGCAGTCATGAAATCCTTGTTGAGAGTTTACCAACATCTTACCTCCTATCCTACTCATATTTAGTTTAATTTTAACACACATAAAATCTCACTAATAACTTCTGAGACCAGAAGATGCTGCTGCAGCTGATCCTCATTACAGCAGTTCTACTGCTGCATGGGTGCTGAGTTCAGATCCTGTACCTTCTCCACGAGAACAAGTAAAGGGAGCAAATACTACACATCCCATGTGGAGAAAGGAGACCCTGCGGCTACAAACCGCTCATCTCCGTTTTGTCTATACTCAGAGCACTGTTACTCGCTAGGAACTGGTGCAGGCTCTAGGTTAACAAACACCATGCTTCATTCAGGGCAGGAGAAAATGGAGAACTAGAGTAAAATACTGCACAACAAGGAAGGCAAAAGGACAGGGAGGGGAGGCTGCGGGTTACAATTCCAAGCAGAGAGTGGTCAGAGCACTCCTGAGTTCAGAACTGATGAAACTGGAGATGGGGTCCCTTAAGCTTTCACTGGGAGAACAAGTACTCCGGCTCTCATGGCACACAGCCCCATGGCAGGTGGTGTGACGGTCTGGAGTGGCAGCACAGTGGTGATGACACAGAACAGGACAAGAGCCAAGCCAGATACAACTGTGAGCAATGCAGGGGCAGGCGGAGCTCCAGGTGCCAAAGCATTCGAGAGGACACACTCCTCAGGAGTTGGGGCAATGCTGGCTCTGAGGGTGTGGTATGAGGGACTGTTACACTGTCACAATGTGGTTTCCAGACACACACCTGTCAAAGGATGGCTCATTCTCAAATATTCCCAGATTTACGACACAAAGAAACACAACTTGCTTAGCATCCATTGGTCCATGTGGCTTCTTACAGAAAGAATGGGAGCAGGAAGACACAGGGCTGAACTCCTAGCATGGCCTGACCTGACCTGCAGGACCCAGTGTCACCAGGAAACCAACACATCAGAAGCAAAACCAGGATTTCTGGAGTGGGGCCCAGTGCCTACATTCCAACAAGCTCCAGAGGGCTGGAGCTGCTGCATTTGAACCTGTCCTGACAGCCCTGAGAGATGATGTGTCTAAGAAGGCCCAGTACAATGCACAGGCTGCTGTGGAGATCTGCCTCTGTGTGTGTGTGTGTGTGTGTGTGTGTGTGTGTGTGTGTGTGTAAGAACCAGAGCAGAAACTTTCAAATTTTCAGATGCCACATTCTCAAAGGAAAAAACCATCATTTTGGAGTCTGAACAAAAGACAACTCTACGCCCTCCCCAGTGTCCCCGTATTTATCTATGTAAGTTGTTCTCACACATTTCATCGTGAGGCTGTACCGAAACTAGTAAGCACCCACTTGAGCAGCAACTCTCCAGAAAGAAGCATTCATCATGCAGAAAGTACCACCCTTCTGTTCCAGCATGAGTCAGCAACTCTTATCAACACTTGCAGACTGTGTCACATCCATGTGCTTACTATGATTCACAGTTTACAATAGGACCAAGTACAAACATATACGGATATCTAAAGCAGATGCACACACAGGAAACTGAACTAACAATGTAGAAACAATATTTAATCTTACCGTGAGCAATCATCTCTACGTGTTTACTACCCCTTTTGTCACTGTGAATGCTGGCCATTGTCCTTAACAGTGTCAAATAATGACCTACGTGCCTGTACGTTTGTCTCTGCTACTCCAGTAATTCTTACACACAGAACACTGTGATCTGATTAATGCTAACATCAAACACTGTGGTTCGCACGAGGCAGACTGGCATACTGGTCCTGACTCTGCATCACTGCAACTCAGGCAACCACAGAGTCAGACTGCACCTGCGGACTCCTTGCTTTGCACTTGACCACTCAGGTAAACCCGGGAATGCAGATGGAGAGGACACGGTCTGTCAGGCTTCCAGTGAGTCACTGAGAGACCACTCCCTCTGCCAACACTGAATCCCACACCTGGGGCCTATAGTGGAACAAGTGGAACACACCTGAGACTGTGACACCAACATGATAAAGGGTCTTTGCAGCTGGCCCACATGTGCATGAGCACACATGGGTAACCCTGCTTTATGCTCCTGAAGCTTTGGGTGAGTGGCCAGCGACGGAACAGCACAGAAACAAAGGAACAGAGGCCAGACTGCCTCGCCACCTTTCCTGGACCACGCAAAGAGCAAACAGCCTCTCTCTGTAGTCCTGGCCTTTGTTCCAAGAATGACAAGAATATCTGTGTTGGTCTGTTAAAAAAAAACAACAACAACAAAGTTTCTGGTACACTGAGAATGCTCTCCTTTTGGGAATTTTAAGAAAAATGCTTTCTGCCTCAAAGTAGAGCCTTGAATATGCTCTTCCCAAATATTGTAAAGTGCCAAGCATTGCAGCCCAAAGAGACCTGTATCAAGAGGTGTGTGGGTCTTCTGAGCAGGCAAGAGGGAAAATCAAAGAGTGGCCATGAAATGCTCCTGCCATTCTTCCAGGGCCACCCTGGCTACAGGGCCCACAGCCCATGCCTCACTTGACCCTAAGGGTCATGATTCCTCATTTGAGGCAATCTTGATCAACATAAAATAGGAACTGGTTAATTCTCGATTTTCCACTTAACACAGCAACATTTGCTGTGGCTCTGCCCAGGTCTTTCTCACTACACCTAAAGTGACTTCAAACCACATTTCTCAACCATCTGAGTTTGAAGTCAGAGCAATACTTTCAATTAAATGTTCGAAAACTCATAAGCCCATGTATGTATGTAGGTGGGTAGGTATGTATATGTGCATGTGTGTGTGTATATATGTATGTATGTATAATGTATAAAATTTCCACAGCTACATCAAATTAGAAATTTAATTTATATTACTATAGCTTAACAGATCCAAAAAATTATCACTTCAACATATTACAAATACAGGTATGGCATCTTTACCATTTTTATATGACTCTGAGATCCAGTGTGTTCCTTATGGGTACAGCACAACTCAGTTGACAGCATGCACACTCCAAGTGCTCAGCAGCCATGTGGCCATCTATCACCATGGGACTGGACCAGGTCCAGTGCTCAGTAGCCATGTGGCCATCTATCACCATGGGACTGGACCAGGTCCAGTGCACAGTAGCCATGTGGCCATCTCTACAAGCCTGGCCCTGGCAGGTTCTAGTAACCTTTTCTAGGACCAATGAGCAGTCTGCCCATTTGTGAGTAAGAGTAGGATGTGAGAAGAATGAGGCCACGATGTAGGAAAAGATCCTGATTCTTCCAATCTTTTCACCATATATTTGGGTAAAGTTTCAAATGGAAGAAAGAATATTTTTCAGGAAACTATTGCAAGCATAATCTGAAGAATAGCTGATGCTTTTTTGTTTGCTTGCTTGGTTTTTCAAGACAGGGCTTTTCTGTGTAGCCCTAGCTGTCGTGGAACTCACTCTGTAGACCAGGCTGGCCTTGAACTCACAGAGATCCTCCTGATCTACCTCTTGTGAGCTAGGATTAAAGGTATGCACCACCACTGCCAGGCTGATGTATTTTTAAGAAACCCAAAATATTTCTTCTTTGGGTAGCTATAAAAAGTTTTTCATATACAATCATTCAGTGTTCAGTAGTACAGTTAAAAGGACTCAAGGACCACAAAGCTTAAGAAACTCAGTTGCGATGATTTAATCAGAACACACAAGTACATTACCACTGGGCAGACAGAGAGCATTCAATTACGTTTTTTTTTTATTCATTTATTAAAGATTTCTGTCTCTTCCCCACCTCCACCTCCCATTTCCCCCCCTCCCCCAATCAAGACCCCCTCCTTCAACAGCCCAAAGAGCAATCAGGGTTCCCTGCCCTGTGGGGAGTCCAAGGACCTCCCACCTCCATCCAGTTCTAGTAAGGTGAACATCCAAACTGCCTAGGCTCCCCCAAAGCCAGAACGTGCAGTAGGATCAAAACCCATTCCCATTGTTCTTAAGTTCTCAGTAGTCCTCATTGTCCACTATGTTCAGAGTCCGGTTTTATCCCTTGCTTTTTCAGACCCAGGCCAGCTGGCCTCGGTGAGTTCCCCATAGAACATCCCCATTGTCTCAGTGTGTGGGTGCACCACTCGTGGTACTGAGTTCCTTGCACGTGCTCTCTCTCCTTCTGCTCCTGATTTGGACCTTGAGATTTCAGTCCGGTGCTCCAATGTGGTTCTTTGTCTCTGTCTCCTTTCATCGCCTGATGAAGGTTAATATTCAGGAGGATGACTATATGTTTTTCTTTGGATTCTCCTTCTTATTTAGCTTCTCTAAGATCACGAATTATAGGCTCAATGCCCTTTATTTATGGCTAGAAACCAAATATGAGTGAGTACATCCCATGTTCCTCTTTTTGGGTCTGGCTTACCTCACTCAGTATAGTGTTTTCTATTTCCATCCATTTGCCTGCAAACTTCAAGAAGTCCTTGTTTTTTACTGCTGAGTAGTACTCTAAAATGTATATATTCCATACTTTCTTCATCCATTCTTCAATTGTAGGGCATCTAGGTTGTTTCCAGGTTCTGGCTATTACAAACAGTGCTGCTATGAACATAGTAGAGCTTATACTTTTGTTGTATGATAAGGCCTCTTTTGGGTATATTCCCAAGAGTGGTACTGCTGGGTCCAGGGGTAGGTTGATTCCGAATTTCCTGAGAAACCTCCACACTGCTTTCCAAAGTGGTTGCACAAGTTTGCATTCCCACCAGCAATGGATGAGTGTACCCCTTTCTCCACAACCTCTCCAGCAAAGGCTATCATTGGTGTTTTTATTTTTGCCATTCTGACAGGTGTAAGATGGTATCTTAAAGTTGTCTTGATTTGCATTTCCCTGATCGCTAAGGAAGTTGAGCATGACCTTAGGTATCTTTTGGCCATTTGAACTTCTTCTGTTGAGAATTCTCTGTTCAGTTCAGTGCCCCATTTTATAATTGGGTTGATTAGCCTTTACGGTCTAGTTTCTTGAGTTCATTATATATTTTGGAGATCAGACCTAAAAGCTAAACCAAGACCAGGTGAACGATCTAAATAGACCTGTTAGTCACGAAGAACTAGAAACTGTTATCAAAAATCTCCCCTCCAAAAAAAGCCCAGGACCAGATGGTTTCAATGCAGAATTCTACCAGAACTTCCAAGAAGAGCTAATACCTATACTCCTTAAAGTATTTCACAATATTGAAACAGAAAAAGTCTTTGCCAAATTCCTTTTATGAAGCTACAGTTACCCTGATACCAAAACCACACAAAGACCCAACCAAGAAAGAGAATTACAGGCCTATCTCACTCATGAATATCGACGCAAAAATTCTCAATAAAATACTAGCAAACCGAATTCAAGAACACATCAGAAAAATTATCCATTATGATCAAGTAGGCTTCATCCCAGAGATGCAGGGCTGGTTCAACATACGCAAATCTATCAATGTAATCCACCATATAAATAGACTGAAAGAAAAAAACCATATGATCATTTCATTAGATGCTGAAAAAGCATTCGACAAAATTCAACACCCTTTTATGATAAAGGTCTTGGAGAGACTAGGGATACAAGGGTCATACCTAAATATAATAAAAGCTATTTACAGCAACCCGACAGCTAACATTAAATTAAATGGAGAAAAACTCAAAGCCATCCCACTGAAATCAGGAACAAGACAAGGATGTCCACTCTCTCAATTACGTTTTTATTAATGGTGAATTTTTCGGTTTTTGAGTAGCATTACCTATCCTGTATGTCCTCTGTGCGCCGCCATAGGTGTCAAAAATTCGCTGCAGTTCACACTTCCCAGTCATCTGTCGTAAGACCCACTTCATCCAAAACCGGAAAAAGTGCCCATAGAAGAACTCCCACAGAGAAATAAACATGTTGTCCTGGAGGATAGAAGAACACAAGCTTAACGGCCTTAAACTGGGGTTTTTAAAACCGAAAAACAAATTAAGCTATTCCAACTCCCCAAATCCCAAATAATAACAAAACCTTTTATTTCATGGTGTCTTATTTTGTGGCTGTTTAATCAGTCAGGCAAGGAAACAATAAACAGCATAAATCAAATACTAATTAACTAAATGGTCAAGTTATCTCGAGGCCAAATGTTTACTTTTTTAAAAATTGTAAAAAAAAAAAATAGGGAAAAAAACTGGCCAAATTATTTAATGGCTTAAAAGAACAATAACTACCTTACATTTTTACCAAATAATAGTATTTCGTATTTTGGATTCCTACTTCCGTTTTTCATCCCTTCAAACTTGGAACTAAAAAGTTTGAGAATAAAAAGACGAACCGAGCAACAACTTCAAATCAACCACACATCACATGTGGCTTCCCCAAGAATGAGCTCTTCTTGCCTGAGCGCGGAGCGTGTCCCAGCTGTCTCGGTCAGCTGACGCCAGCATAAGTGGCTTACAAACTGAAGCATACAGGCTGAAATCCGAGCAGATGGCATCCTGACGAACTCATGATTTTTCCAGTCAATAGACGAAGGGCAGAAATACCAAAAAAAAGTTTTTTGTTTTGTTTTGTTTTAAGTCCCGCAAAACCTACACACTTGATACAACTGGGTCTTCGAAGAAAACTCTTCGAGTGCTAAACGAAGGGGAGGAGGGATGCCGGGAACCGAAAGGAAACCGCTCCTCGCCTGCCTTCCGGGCCTGGGATTCGCAGACATACCCTCTCTGCGCTGGGGCCCGAGGGGCTGTCAAATTCGCAATCCCCGCAGGCCAGGGCACTGGGTGCCCGTGCCAGACGCGCGGATCTGGGTCTTTAAAATGAGGCATCCCGTCCGCGCTCGTCGGGACGGAGGCGGCAGAAGTGCCAGGCACCGGCAGGCCGTCCGGGCGACCGCGGGCCCCCGGGATGTCGTGCGCGAGCCCCGTGGGGACCGCGTCGTCCCGCCCCTCTCGCGCGGGGGAAAGCTGCACAAAGCCCCTGCGGGTGAGCGCAGGACCCCCGCGAGGCTTGCGCGGCCGCACGCCAGCAACGCAGGGTGAGAGAAGATTAAAACAGCAGCCACCTCACAGGAGCGGGAGAACTAGGAAAAGCTGCGCTGCCTCGGTTTCCGCCAGCTGCAAACACCGGCAACGGAAACAACGCTCTATGCCTAGTGCTCCCCGCAAACACCGCGACCCGGAAGTCGGCACCGGAGGCCGGGGCGGGGGGCGGGGGAAGGCGGTGCCGAGCTCCGAGCCCCGCCTCCTTATCCTCCTCCGATTGGCCCGCGCTCCCGCCTATCGCTGGCGCAGAAGGCGGGCCTGCCGGCTGGTGCGCCGGACGCCGGACGGTTCCCCTGGCAACGGGGGGGCGGGCTGCCACGCCCAGTGTCAACGTGGTCCCCGTGGACTTGACCTGGAAACTTTGCTCCTGGGTTTCAAAGACTGTTCTGCCTCGGGTGTGACTACAGCACTTTCGCCTACATTTTCTAATCTGCGAAGTGATTATTTCCCCTCTTTATGAGAAACAAAGGAAACTTGGCTCGACGGGACTTTATGGATGTCGCAAAGGAATTTGGGTGGCCTGTGTGTGCAACGAGAAGTTGCGAAGTTTGGACTTTTTCCTTCTGAAGAAGAACATTGAACGATTAACTTATCAAAGTTATTTTATTTATTTCTCATTCATTTATTATTATTCATTTCTTAATTATTGTTTCTACTGGAGGAATAATTTGTGCACATTTTTATTTTTTTTTTTTTTTTTTTTTTGGGGGGGGGGGGGGGGCCCTTTTTAAAGGTGGGGGGCCCATTTGGTTGGTGGGGGGGGTTTAAGGGGGTTTTGGGGGGGGGGGGGGTTTTTTTAACCACTGAGCCATCTCTCCAAACCTCAAAAGGTACAGTTGATTAGCTGGTATACCGTGCTAGGCTGTCTTCTACAAGGGGCTACACACAAAACCAACCGGCAAAAACATAGTATCGGGTGAAGCTGCTGGCTACTAGGGAGATTAGGCAAAGGGGATTAGGGAGTACTGGAAGGAACTAGGTACAACGGAGTCAGCACAATAAGAGTAAGCTTTTATGGGTGGGACCGCTTCAGGAGGAAGGCTGACCACGTGAGCAGTAAGTGTAGAGGTGTTAGATTAGGAACCGGTGAAACGCTGATGAAGCAGTGAGGAGTCAGAGGGTTAGAGAAGGGCAAAGTGGAAAAAAAGATCAAGTACAAAAGACACCGTACATTATAAATAAAATGAAACAGAAGAAATCTCTGAACTGGACATGGTACTGCATGCCTGTGATCCCAGCCAGAAGATTGGGACATCAAGGCCGGCCGGGCAACACAAGTTTCTGTTTCAAAAAAGTAAATAACTGAAGAATCCTCCCACCCAACCAAGATTCCTGGCTCCCTATTTCCCTTGCCCAGTTCCTTACACTTCCAGAAATATTCAAGCCAGTGTCTTGTCTGTGCTGCACTCATCTCCTGGTTAACTCAATGAAGTGAGCAGTACACCCTTTGCTGCTACTCAACTATCATCTTAAAGGTGGATTCTGTTTGTGGAACAGAAATGCATGAAAGACACATAAACCACCATCTTCGTCCCAGTGGAAGCGAACCATCTCCTTTCTGTCCCCAGTCAAGTTCTTGTTGGGCTCTCCTCCCAGGATGGAGTGGGCAGAGGGCAGAGAGTACAAACAGGAGGCGCTCTAAGATTAACAGCCTTAACAAGATAAAAGCTACGTTAAACCATTGTCATGCAGGATTTTACTGTTTAAATGGAAACTTTTGAACTCTCAGTAGAGCTCCTACAGTTTCTGAAAGCACACAGCTCTAGCAGGTCACTGGGCCAGCAAGGTAACAAAGCCCGGACACTTGAACTCAGAAGCCACAGGTCTGGAAGTCTAGAGCAGAGTGGGTGGAGGCAGCTGGAAGCAGCTGCAGGGATAATTCCCTTCTGTAGCTAGAAGGCACAGTCTTGAAGTGATGAGTCCCTCTGCCTGCAGCTGCTGGTCACATCCTAGAGGTGGTTCAAGTGAGGCCAGGGAAGAAAGAAGAGAAGTCTCAGGAGCCAAGCCTCTGCAGAAGTGTTGAAGACAGCCTTCCTTCTCTTCTGTAGGCTCCTGCGGTAAGTGGTTCTGTTTCTGCAGGCTCTGAACCTCCAGAGTTACAGGTTCCTAAGCAAGCCCTGAGTGGCAAATCTTGACAATGGGAAGGCCCAGAAGGTGAGAAATTTGATTCAATTGAGAAAGCTATCAAACAAATGGAGTAGGGGGAGAACCCAGAGCCCACCAAAAGCACACAGACAGCAGGTCCACAGTTATCTGTGTAGAGGCCGGGAGATGTAAAAGAAATCTCTGCCCTGGTTGCTCCTGGATCTTTGCAGGCCAGCTGCATCCCTGCCCAGGAACTGGCTGCCAGTTTCCTTCCACCAAGAGATTTTTCCCTAGCCAGATTTTTGTTTCTTTTTGTAGCTGTTTCTGGGTGTGCATGTGCGTGCGTGTGTGTGTGTGTGTGTGTGTGTGTGTGTGTGTGTGTGTGTGTGTGTGTTCGTTTGTATATACTAAACCCCCACTGTTCCCAGGAGAAGATGCTCATTGCGTTTTTTCTCTTTGGCTTTCTTCTTCTATGGGGCCAGCTAAGAAGTAGTGCAGTTCTAAGACAGGTGAAAATGGGACCCTCTTCACCTGCTCTCTAGGTCTGTCTGTTAAACTGTGTGCCCTTTCAGGCCTTATACCTAAAAGAGCCAAAGGCTACATTGTAATAAAGTCTGGCTACCTGTGTGTGGGGATGCAGGAGAGGGGGGGTGCCAGAGTTTGGCACCTGGCCATCTTCCTCAGTTACACCTTATTTTTTGAGATGGAATCTCTAGCCAAACATAGAGCTCACCAGTTTAGATAGCCTGGCTGGGGAGCATGCTACAGGAATATTCCCGTCTTCTCCTCCCAAGCTCTAGGACTGTGTGAAGTACATGATGGTCCAGCAGGATTCTTACATCCTTGCTGGGGCTGTAAACTCAGGCAGCCATGCTGACGATGGTAAACACTCACCAAACTGTGTCTCCAGCCTTCGATTCTAATTCTTAGTCACACTGCTGTATGTCCATTTCTTAAGATGGAAAAACCACACAGCTGCTGATTTGAGAGCCTGATGGATGGTGAGACCTGCTCAATATGGTTACTAACCATCTCCTTGTTACAACTCAAGCATCTGCTCCACAGAGGACCCAAATTTTAAACAGCACTGTTCCTTTGTGCATGAACTCACATAAACTTGGGATGCGGAAAACTTTGTCCCAGGATGGAAGTGTCATCCCTCAGTCTTTATGAGCGATTTTCCTTAGGACCCATCTGACACCAAAGTCCACAGACACTCAAGCCTTTGATGTAAAATAATGCGGTGTGATCTACAGGGCATCAACCAATAGTGATGACAATGCGGAGGAAGAAATAAGAAAAAATACATAACACTTGACTTTACAAAATTAGAGTGGGCATGGTCAAGGTCCTTGTCACTGCCATCATAAAGTCAAATGCCTTTGTGAGACACAGACGTGCCCTTCATGTAGATTCAACAAGACTGTCAAAATGAAAGCTCTCGGCTTGGTCCAGTGCTCACTAGAATCAAATGCCAGGCAGTGACAAATTCCTGGAGAACACAGGAAATGTCATCTTTCCTTGTGAAACAAAGGAAGCAGAAATCCTAATCTCCACTTGTGTCTTCTGTTGACCCTAGGTAGCCCAGGAAAGAGTGTGTGGCTCTTGCAAATAGCGCTGGACCATCTTGATGCAACATAGTTGCCATGTTTTAAGAAAGTCACTATTGGACCAGGCACTGTGTAAGCTGAACAGCAGTCCAGCAGACTGAACGGGCTGCATCTGGGTGATAAATCAGACTAACTAACTCTCTGATCTCACTCAGAGAAAAGTCTAGCACAGTTGGCTACAAATGTGTGTTTGTGGCCTTTCCCCAAGGATATCTGGTCTCTCTGATTGCTGTCACAGCTAGTGTAAGACTGTATGTAAACACAGTTACTTATGAGAATCAAGCGTGTTTTCGTGCTGATGTGGGCACTGTGGTGATTTGCCTTGGGAAGTTTGGTATAGTTGTAGTGACAAGCCGGCCAGTCGGTCATCCAGCCAGGAGTCAGAGCCCATTCCTGTCCATGTATCTTCGACTAAATATGGAGCTAAAAATAACTTTGGACCCCCAGAGATAATCCGTGAGCAATAATAAATCATACTCCCTTCAGGGCCTGCCAGGGGAAAGGAAGAAGACATACCAAGAGTCTGTTTAACAAGCTATGAAAATATATATGAACAGTGATCCAAGTGTGGTATAGGGACCCAAGGATTCCAGCACATTCAAAGGATTTGGGGATTTTCTGTTACCAGGACCCATTCAAACGTTATTGGTTTGGTTTGGTTTGGTTTGGTTTGGTTTGGTTTGGTTTGGTTTGGTTTGGTTTGGTTTGGTTTAGTTTGGTTTGGTTTGGTTGAAACGTAATACTGCCATCTTGTGGTAGACATTGGAATATTTGTGCTTAAAAAGTTCCTGACAGAAAATTGGATCTTTAGCATTCTAGGGCATTCTCAAGCAGATGGGAATCCAAATCTTTTTAAACTCTCAAAGGGGCCAGAAACCCGGGTGCGCTTGCAGAAAAGAGATTGCTTATCACCCAAGCATTGCCCTTGAGTCTCCAAGAGAGTTCAGAGCGGAAAGGTCACATCGGAAACAGGGATGAAGGTACCTCGCGGTTATGCCGTGTGTTTTTCACCTTTGAATCAAAATTCTGATGAGTTCTCTAAGGAAAATACGCTAAGTCGGTGATGTCGAGCCAGAGCCATACCGTCCAAGGCCACAGTTTCTCACATTTAATCACCCGCAGCCCTAGCCAGAGGGTCATAAGTGCTCTCAAGAAGGGACCGCGATCTGACCAGACTAAAGTGCTGGGGACCCTAAGGACGGCACACGCGTGGTCCGGGACACAGTTGCCGCGTTCTGCCAGCCTCTGCGTGCAGCCCCCAGCCTGCAGCTACGCGGGTCGTCTCCACCCGCCGTGACGCCGGCGCAATGAAGGCAAAGAACGTGAACTTGCTGTTCGCCTTCGTTGCGATCCTGCTCTTTTGCTTCTCCTATTTCTGTATCTCCAAGATGAACCAAACCAGTAAGGAGGGGGACGGGGAGGGGAACGGTCGATCCCCATCCTGCCTCACTCGGGAGTCCCACCGCCGTAGTCAGGAAGAAAGGGAGATGAGGGACACCCTGGAGGTCACATGCCCCGACCTAGGGCTGTACCGATGGAGGGCACAGCCCCACGTCCCCTGGCGGTTGGGCTGTAACCGGTCCTGGGAGCCACCGTGAGACACGCGCTGATGGATCCGGCCCTCTGGATTCGCGCCGGCCGGACCCTCCAAAGCAGCCCCTCTCATCTCCTCTTCCTTTTTCCAGATCTCCTCCTCCAGACACTGCAAGTGCGCCAGCACCTTTCCTCTTTTCCCAATAGCTTTAAATATTATCAGTGCGAATTTGGAAACACAGAAAGACCGCCAGATCTAGCACCTAGTTCTTTCTCCCTTTAAAAATTAGCTGATGTTTGTTGATTCCAGCACTCGGGAGGCAGAAGCAAGCAGATCTCTATGAGTTCGAGGCCAGACAGAACTACATAGGCGCAATAAATAAATAAATAACAACTAATTTTATGGACAGATAGCATTTTTGTTTTTAATTAAGTTCATGGTATTAATAATTGATTTGTTTGAAAATATTTAAACTCAGTGAATGAAGGTGAAGATACTTTTCTGTTCTTGTCTTGTTTTGTCCCCTGATCTGAATCTAGTGTCCAAGAAAAAAGTGTATGGCACAGAGCAAGCATGCCAGACACTTTTTTGGAAAACAAAACAAACAAACAAACAAAAAAACCCCAATGATTGAGTAAATGAGTGACCAAGTCAGTAGCTGTTCCATTGCAAGTGATGGATCGACGACAACGGCGGCAGAAATCCCCTCTTTCTGAGGAGTTTCCACTGGGCTTAAGGGGACAACAACTATAGCTAAAGCATTAGGATTGCGGCATGAGCTCAGAAGTTGGTGGGGTCAGGGAAGGATAGTTATGGGACTTAACCATGTCGCCCTCGTGGAGGCAACACAGGGTAGACGCACAGACTGGTCCCCAACCTTTACATGGTGCATCGAGGATGAGGTCACATAGCAGAAGACCTCTGATGGAAAGGTACCACGGTGCAGCCTTTGGCAAATACCATCTGCACCTTTCTGGGATGAGCAGATGAGTGCCCAGAGGGCTTGGGGAGGGAAGCGTGGGTCGGGGTCGGGGTCTCGGGTGGTGGTTTTGGTTTCTCTAGTTGATGCTTCTCTGGCCTGTGTCTGATGCTGGCTCTTTGTGGGGTTATTTGTGGCTGCTTTGGGGTCTTGCTGGGGTCTCCCAGCTGGCTACTCATTCCTCCATGTGGCCTATGGTCTCCATGAGCTGTTCCTCTGCCATAGCACCTTGCACTAGGAATCTTTACCAAGCAGATGCACACTTGTGGTGACCCTGCAATATTGTCTCGGGCCACAGCTAACCGGAGATCCAATACCACTTCAACCTGCCTGCCCGGCAGCTGTGCGCAGATGTCGCTCTTGGTTTAGTTTGTTCTCCCTGTTCCTCTTCATGAGGTCCAATGGTTTGCAATTTTCAGAGAAACATGCCTCAGCCTGAATTGGGGGAGAAAAGGCTGACCCTGGAGCACCATATTTTATCTCTCCCGGACTCTCTTTGGGAGGGGAAAATCCCCCTACACACCTATACAAACAGGAGGGGGTATGTCACACATGGAGATTGTTTAGTAGTTTAAATAAAATGCTTGCATCCAATATATTCCGGGGGAGTACTTGAATACACTTATTAGAAGACAGAATAAGAGGTTCTTGATCTGTGGCATCCCTATAAGCATCCTTCAACAACGTGAAAGCGTGTTGCGATGCACTCTGATCAGTGCAATAGTTACAGCAGTGAACACGGATGCACGACAGCTTGGCCCGCTTGTAGGGATGACTCTCGAAAGCATACACTGGGTCAGGCTCAGCAGGTAAATGAACTTTGCTGACCTGATTTCAATGACCAGAAGCCGTATAGTAGAAGGAGAGAACCTACTCGCACACGTTGTCCTTTACCTGTACACAAGCTGTGGCATGTTCACACACATACACACACACACACACACATGTGCACCTATGGGCAACACACACATTCAAGAAGTACAACAAGCCAAAGAAGAAAATGTAGAAGAACACACATCTTTTTACCTACTAATACCTGAAGCTGAGAAAGGGACAGGTAGTGTGGGCACACTCGCAGCACCCCCAAGGCTAAGGCAGTGGGTGTGCACTCTTACAATCCGTGAGCTCTCACAGGTACTGTTTATCATGTCGTCATAACGGGTCACTCATGGGGAATTCAAGGTATCTGACTGTAGTGTGATTTGACCATTGTCAGTTAGAATGCAGGGAGCAATCTGAAACATGTCTCCCTTCTCAGCTGAGGATTTGTGGGGACAGGATCTTGCCCACTTTGGTCTGAGAATCCAGCACAGGCTAAAGGTCTCCCTAGTGGCTGCTCCTTTACTCCTCTGATCTTTCAGCATTTACCCTGGTATCTAACCCTGGGTTTTTACTATTTAGACCAATTAGAATTCATGCTATGTCCCACTACTTATCTTCATAATGAAATACCATCTAGATATAATGGATTAATTAAGACGTAAAATACTTTCACTTCTTTCTCTATTTTCATAAGGGGTCACGAGAGAATTTAAACACGCAGATGTGGACTCCTCTCTTTCTTTCCCTTTCTGAGACAGTCCTGCTAGGCAGCCAGGCTGGCCTGAGTCTCACAGTCCTCCTGCCTCAGTCTCCTGGTGCGGTCAGATTTTCATTTGGGCCACCAGCTCACAAATAATGACATGGAAACTAATTATTAATCATGAAAGCTTGGCCTTGGCTTAGGCTTGTCTCAGCTAGGCCTTATAACTTAAATTAACCCATTTATATCAATCTACATCCTGTCACATGCTGTTACCTCTCTTCCATCTTGTACCTTCTGTTCCCTGCCCATATCTGGCTGGCAACTCTGCCTTCCTTCTTCTCAGAGTTCTTTCTCTGCCCGGAAGTCCCGCCTATACCTCACGACTACACCAATACAGAAATACATCTTCACACAGTGTACAAATATCCCACAACATCCTGGCTGGCTGCTGACTGTGTGCTCCCACACTTAGTTTTATCTTTTTTTTTTAAATCTGAGAGCAATTCAAAGGCCTCTGTTATGAAAAGTGGGAACCAGTGATACTTAGGACCATATCAGGAACCTTTTACATTTTTAAAATTTTTTTGGCAGCATTTGTTCTAGGTAAGGAATGTACCACTGAGCTGTAGTTCCAGCCCTGGAGCCTTTTATTTACATTTTTTTGCATTCATCTATTTATTGGGGAGGTATGGTCCAGGTGTGGAGGTCAGAAGACAACATTTGGGAGTCAGTTCTCTTCTTCTGCCATGTAGGTTCCAGGGATTGAACTCAGGGCATCAAGCTTTTTGGTAAGTGCGCTTCCTGCCATCCTGCCAGGCCCTTGGAGTTTTTGTTTATTTGTTTGCTTTTAATAGATAGAAGTCACTAGCCAGGCATAGTGGTGCATGCCCTTAATTCGAGGACTTAGGAGACAGAGACAGGCAGATCTCTGTGGGTTAGAGGTTCAAGGCCAGCCTGGTCTGTAGAGTTATAGGACAGACAGGGCTATGGAGAGAGAATCTGCATAAAAATAGTCACTTTGGTCCACTCTTCATATAAACTGGACTTTGTCTCATGGCTCCACAAGGACGCTCAGTGGAGCAACGCTTGTAGTTGCTGTTTAACTCAAACTTCCCACACTGATTCTGTACTGCATTGTCCCTGCTCACTGCCTGGGTGCCTATGTAAGCACAGCGAGCTCCTTACTACAGCAGGGATACCTGGACTCCCCACAGAGGTTACGCAAGAAGCAGGACCAACTGTCGGTTATGTCTTTAAACACCTCTGTGTGCCTGTTTTTGTGAATAGTGCTCTCCAGGGAAAACTCTCTCTTCATGTGGACCAAATTGGTCCTTAGGGGACTGTCTCAGGCAGATTGCATCACCTGCAAGGTAACAACTCCAACACACAGTTTATTTGGCAGAGACAGTTGTCCAGGGAACCCTACACACCGTACACTATGGCTACACCTCAGACGCTACCCGTGAAATGGACACTGGACAGTTCAGTTCTTTGATGAAAACACGATTCAGCCCAAGAAGCACTAAGATCAGTTCCTATGTGGCAAATCCATTTGCTTCATTTATCCGTCTGTGTGAGCTGAAGGAAGTCACTGTCTCAGACTCTGGGAATTCGTAAACTCACCCCCCCCCCACACACACACACAGGTCTTGTTCTTAAGCTTTTGCTCCAGAGCTCTCTCTGCTTGCTCAGCCAGCATACTGGCCTTATGGAAGGGAGGAAGGGAGGGAAGGAGGGAAGGAGGGAAGGAGGGGAGGAGGGGAGGAGGGAAGGGGAGGGAGAAAAAAGGGGATTGTTTGCCACCGAAATCCACATTTTCTGACATAAAACAAACCATCCACTGAGTTATTTCCCTGATATTTATGTGGTAAAATGAGAGACAGAAGTAGGCAAGACTCTGGGAGCATAAACTGCAAGGTACCGAACACTCGGTAATGGTTGTTTGAGACAAGGCCTCAGTGCATAGCCCTGACCCAGAACTCACTGTGTGGACCAGGCAAACTTGAACTCACGTCACAAAGATCCCCCTGCCTCTGCATCCTGAATTTTTTAAGTAGAATTGCAGTAAACATCCGGCCTTTTGCACACCTATAAGATTTTTTTTTCAGTTCTGACTCACTCCCTACTAACCTCTAACGATGGTAACAAGAAAGCTGTGGTTAGAAGCTTCTTGGTCCTCATTTACCCTGACACATCTTTTAACTGCCTTGAAGGGCAATGCAGACGTGTTAATGTTGAGAAGGAGGGAGAAGGATGGCTTACGAGCGATTACGGGTGTCTGTAAGAACCTCTTCTCTAACTTCGTAGGTGGCTCTGAATTCCTTCCTCTAGGGCGTTGTCCTCACAGCAATAGAACCCTAACTAAGACACCTAACCAACGTGTGGTGCCCCCCTCACGTGGTGCTTGGGATGATTCCCTCCTTCATAACTAAGCATTCTCAGCCTCCTTAGCTGGCTTCTATGCCTGCCCGTGTTAATATCCTCAGACCCAACCAGTCTATGTTCCTGGTCATTGTGGTTTTATTTTTTTTAAATGAATTCTTTTATTGCAAACAAACGTCTAAATTAATTTCTCCACCCACTTTCTTTAGAAAGAAAAAGAAATCAGCAGGCTAAGGAGATACCCATTCGAGAACTGACATGATTAAAAGATATAAATGGGTGACTCACAATTTCATTAGCTTACAAAGATGGTGGAGTTAACTACTACAAGCACACTAGTTACACAGTATTTTGTGGGAGAAGGGCATACAGACATAGCTAACTTCATATAGATCCCATTAGACAACTGGATTTACAACAAGTTTTTTTTTTTAATAAGAAATGGGCAAAGCCAGCTTTCTTTTCAGAATCAAAATGCAGAACAAATGGAAAATTTTATGGTATTTAACCTTCACAAGTTTGAGCCTCCACATATAATGCAACCAAGTTTACATTTTTAAAAGCCCTTCTACATACACTCCATCTTCTCAAATCTTGGTTCCAAATTTTATCTTCATTCCCAATTGTTCCAAATTCCGTTGTTGAACAGAAAAAAAGAATAGCCTTCCCAGTTTGTCAGAAATTTATTTCACTATTACCCACCAGTTCACAGAGAGGATGGAGTGTATCATGAGCAGTACAGAATCTTGTGCAATCCATGAATCTGGTTGCTAACATTGCTATTTTATAGTGACAATGACTCCCGACTGTTATTGTCTGTGAGAAATGGGGGAGTAAATGCTTAATAAAAGACACCAGGTACAAAGCAACATTTTACTTTTGTTGTGATAAAAAAAAAGTCACAATTTACAGATAAAATGTAGAACCCTGAAATACTGACACATTCTCTTATCGTGCACAATGCTGAGGTTCTCTTATGAATCACTTTAAAACTGCAATTAAAAATGTACAAAAAAGAAAAGAAAAAAATCAACCCACAAAGCTTCTAAAAAAGGAACCCGCAGGCACTTCCTCTTGTGGAATGTTTAAAAAGTTAGCCTACTAAAGAAAACAGTCGACTTCTTGTGACGGTTTTGGAGAAATATGTATCAGTTCGTTTTATTTGGGTATTCAGTAATATCCTTGGTGATAATGCTGACTCCATGGCTTCTGACCCCAGAATTGACCCTCCTGCCACTGGTAATAGCCCTGAGATTGGTTTTTGTAGGCACAAGTGTTTCCTCGTCCTCTGAAGTTCTGGTTATAGTTCCCTCTGTTGGGCATTCCACCTCTGTTGTAATTCCCTCTGTTTGAGTAACCACCTCGGCCAGGAAAAACAGGGCCACGGGGGTATGGATAGCCAATTCCACCACTTCCAGCACCACCACCTCTCTGTGGCATATTGCCTCTCCTATTATATCCGCCACGGTTCCCAGGAGCTCCGCCTCCGAAATATCCACCTCGCGTATTGAATCCTCCACGTCCTCTACGGCCACCACTTCTGTTGAACTGGTTCTTGCCTCTCTTATTTTTATTGCTCTTCTTTGAGCCAGTGTTTTGCTTCTTTTCTGGTGGAACCACCTTTTTGCTTTCTTCTTTATATTGCTCCAAAAGCTTTTGGGCTTCCTCCTTCTGAAGTTCAACATAGTTTATTTCATCAAAGCATTCAGCCACCTCCGAATGGGTGAAGTTTCCTTTCATTTTAAGGACAGCATGTTCTGGGAGGTCTTTCCCCTCTACTTCTGCTTTCTTCTGTGTCCTCTGCTTATAGTCTTCATCTTTTGGACAAACGACAACAGCTTTCCGCTGGAAGCCTGCAAACAGGCACATTTTCCTCCGCTGGGCAGCAGCAGACACATTTGTCTGATCCAGAATAAAATTCCGCTTTTTGCGGGCAGCAATCTCAATAAACTTTCCAAGACACTGTGGGGCTCTCTGCAACAGCGTGTTCAGTTTCCCAGTATCTGCCATTTGCTTCTTAAAACCTGCCACCATCATTTTATCCATAATGGTATTTGTTCCAAGAATATTGTATTTTCCAGGGTTCTCAGCTGCATGCTTAGTAACTCAGGTACTTTTTCCAGCTCCTGGCAGGCCAATCATCATTAAAACTTCACAATCCTTCTTCTCTTCGGGTCCCTTTGGTCCTCTAACTCGGTCCTCTAAGGGGACATTTTGGATAAAAGTAGAGTCTTCAGATATTGGAAAGTATGGCTTTTCCTTCTGACCAAAATTAAATTCAACTGCACAGTTATGGCAGAGAACATGTGGGAACAGTGGCCGGTCAGCAAGAACTTCCTTACTGATCTTGAAGGCAACACCAAGATCTTGTCCATTCTTTGCATAGGAAAGTTCAACTTCATCAGTTTCGAAATTAGCAAAACACGTAATCACATCGTTTTCATCAAATTTATCTCCATAATCTTCTGTCTCGCAGTTGCATGTTTTTATTCCTTTCAAAGAATATCCGTAAGAAAATTCTTCTTCACCAAGCAACATTCCACTTGTAGTTAGGGACCAGCCAATGCGGACTTCATGTATGTCAATATCTTTTGTGTATAAATGCCTGACTGGGATCTTCTCCGTTACCTTCATCTCAAAACAGACTTTGCCCTTCGACACACCATAAGATGCTCTTCCTCCAGCCCAAAGAAAAGCAAAACTCTCCATTGTAAGAGAAGAAGCACTGAGGCGGTCTCTTGATATTTTAAAATGCAGATCACAGTTATAAGTATCAAGACAAACCACTGTGTCATCGAAGTGCTCGTCTTCTTCTTCAACAGGTGGCTGAGGAAATTTGGCTCTGCTGTACTTGTTTTCTTCAATGTACTCAAAATATCCTCGGCCATGATCTTCTCGAGGTCTTTCAACACCTCTCTTTTTATCTCCTCCTTTCTGTTCTGTTTTGCCTTCTCCTCCCGCCTGTTGTTGGCCCTGCCTCGCCCCGGGAGGCGCCACTGTCACCGCGAAGAGCGAGGTGCGGCCGCTGCTCTTGCCCGCGGCCTCCTTGCCCGCCCCGCGCTGCTGGGGGGTCTGCTGCGCCGCCGCCGGCGGTTGGGACTGCTGCTCCCCGTGGCCATTCTCGTCGCCCGCGCCCTCCTCCTCGTCGCCGAGCTCGTCCTCCCCCTCCTGGAAGCCTTGGTCATCGCCGTTCTCGTCTTCCGACGCCGCCTCCTCCTCCTCCATCGCTCCCGCGTCAGCCGCCCCCGCCGCCCCGTTCTCCTCGCCCAGCTCAATCCTCCTCCTCCTCGTCGTCTTCGGCGCCGGTCGCGGCCTCCTGCTCGAGGCCTGTTTCCGAGCGCCCGGCCGCATCGCCACCCAGGTCGAGGCTGCCGTTCCCGGGCTCCATGGCGGGGCGGCCGCCGGCTTCGTTATCCAGCTCGGCCTGGAGTCGATCCATGAGATCGGCCTTGAGGCCCTTGTCGGAGAGGCGCCGCTTCTTGAGCTCCTCCTTCAGCTCCGACACCTTCAGCTTCTTGACCTTAACCGGAGATGAACTCAAGGTGAGGGCTCCGGTTCACCGCTGACTGCTGGCTCCCTCTGCCTGTGGCGGCGGCTGCTGGTCGGCCCAGGCTGCGGCTGCGGCTGGAGATGGCTGAGTGCTGCAGAGCGAACCCGCCTGGTGTCGAACGGCGCCAATTCCTTTCCTGGTTTTATTTTATTTTTTGTTTATTCTGGGTCTGGAATTCAGAGCCCAGTGTGTGCTAGGTAAGCCCCATACAGCAACATCCTCGACTTTCCACAGATAAACTCTTTTTAAAATTTTTTAATTTTTGTTGATTTTTCGAGACAGCGTTTCTCTGTAGCTTTAGACCCTATTTTGGAACTAACTCTTGTAGACCAGGCTGGCCTCAAACTCACAGAGATCCACCTGCCTCTGCCTCCTGAATGCTGGGATTAAAGGCATATGTACCACCGCCCAGCTCCACAGATAAATAATTAAGCATTCATTTATAGGAAGGCCAGTGGGTTTTCTCTATAATTACAAATTGAATATATTCATAATAAGGAAAATTTGAAAAACATAAAACACAAAGTAAAAAATAAAAATGATCATTGATAATATCATTTCTCACTATAGATATTTTTTAACATCTTGTTCTTTTAGCCATCTGTATATGCTATATGTATATTATGATATATATTCACTTATGTCTATGTACAACCCCCATACAGTGGCATATATGTACAAATCCAAATATAGTGTCATGTATGTATAACCCTCATATATAGTGGAATACATGTACAACCCCCATGTATACTGCGATATACAACCCCTTTGTGATTGGAAAGCTTCGTTTTGCCCACTACATGCGTAAACTAGATATTTCTGTTTCCTTTGCAGGCAATCAACTAATTGCAGAAACCGCATTTCGGAGTTTAAGAAAAATATGCTACGTTTAAAAAATGAAAGTGAAAATCATCGCGAAAATCTAGTGCAAGTCTTGAACCAAATGAAGTACGAAATTGCCCAGATAGCGAATGCGTCAGACTTCCGTGCGTGCTGCTTTTGCCTTTGTGAATGGTCATCTGTTTCCATAAACTCGGGGGTTTAGACTTGGGTGCTTCTGACTCTAGGTCATTTCCGCCCAGTACACAGTCCAGTCCACACGCTGTTTTACTGTGAGACATGCAGAGCTTGGGGAAGACACACGGACGATACACTTTCCCCGTCTGCACCGTGACAGTGACTCCCCATGTTTTCTCTGGGTTCTACCACATCCACGATCAGTTCACAGAAGCAGTCAGCACCTGGCATCACTTGTCGTCCCTCTTCTCTCACACACCTCTGGGCAACCAGCAGGCACCCCTTCTCCCCACCGTGTCACACGTTCGAGGGGCACCCCTTCTCCCCACCGTGTGTTCGAGGGGCCGTCCATCTTCTCCATCACCATCTCTCCGACATTGCTACTATGAATATGAGCCCCTCCTTTGTTTGTCTTTTTCAAAACTGTAGAAGAGATTATTTGGGAATGGTGAAAATAGAGTTGCTGAATGTTAAGGGGCTACAAAAAATTATAAAATTACAAGTTTTAACCAAGGGACATCAATCAAAGTAGCAAGATCACCGATTACAGCCCTTTTTATCCATGCCCCTCAGTCCAGGACTGGCAGTTCTGCTTGTTTCTGGTATAGCTCGCAGTGCTGGGCTGAAATTAAACACTGGTTTAAAAATAGATACTCATCAGTAACCACTGAGCTCTACCAATAGAATTATGATAACAATAACTTGCATATCTTTCCTTGAGCACTAAGTTTGTGGCTGAATTAATTATCCTTCGTTTTTTAAGAAGTTGCATCGAGCTGGAGAGATGGCTCAGCAGTTCCCAGTGCCTCTCATCCTTCCAGAGAACCAGAGCTCTGCTCCCAGCACCTGCCTCGGAGCTGTGACCCCGGCTCCAGGGGACCTTATACCACCTTCAGGCCCCAGCAGGCACCTCACGCATGCATGCATGCTAGGATGTGCAGCCCCCACTTCTACCTCACAAATAAACATTTAAAACACATATTGCTGTGAACTCAGGGACCCTCCTCCTTTCTCTCCAGCTGAGAGGAAAGTGAGCAGACTGAGTAAGAGTGAAATACGTCCCAACGGATTCGAAGGCTTGAAGTTCTTCCTCCCTCATGAGGGCAGTGGAGAGAATTTACCCGGATGTAGCCACTAGAGGAGGGAAAGCAGGCGGTAAGAACAGTTAGAACTGGGAAATCTGAGTTCAAATATTTTGATTTGGGGAAGAATCTATATCTTAAATTTTCAGTTAGCATACAAAATAATGGGTTTCGTTGTGGGGTATATGTGCGTCATGTGTATTGTGTATGTGTGTCATTGTGTGTGTGTCATTGTGTGTGTGTTGTGCGTGTACGTGCACATGTGTTTATCATCTCTCTTTGGTCATATTTGTCCCCTCACTACCGTCCCTTGTTCATCCACCCCCTTCTCAATGGTTCCCATCTTCCCCCTCCTCCAAGAAATCCCTCAGATTTTATGGCCAAGCTTTTAGATTTGAAGATGTGAGATACTACTATGTAGACTTCTAGCAATTAGGTGTGAATTTTGAAAAAAATAATCATTACATGTAGTGACTTGAATTTAAGTTCAATTTCATTACAGATGCTTAGAAAATTAACTGACATATGTCAGATACACACAGGCATCTATGACGTATGTCCAGTACACATGAGGCATCTATAATATGTGTCTAGTACACATGAGGCATTATGACGTATGTCCAGTACCTATGACATATATCCAGTACACATGGGGCATCTATGATATAAGTCCAGTACACATGAACATCTGTGACATATGTGCAGTACACACGAGGCACCTATGACATATGTCCAGTACACACGGGGCATCTATGGTGTATGTCCAGTACACACGAACATCTATGATGTATGTCCAGTACATGTGAGGCACTATGACATATGTCCAGTACACACAAGGCACCTATGACATATGTCCAGTACACACGAGGAACCTATGACATATGTCCAGTACACATGAAGCATCTATGATGTATGTGAAGTACATACAAGGTACCTATGACATATGTCCAGTACACATGAGGCATCTATGATATAGGTCCAGTACACACGAACATCTATGACGTATGTCCAGTACACATGAAGCATCTTCTAAGTGCCCCACAAAGGGTTTTCCTTGCATGGACAAGCCTGTTTTAACCCAGTGGTTGTCCTATTCTTTCTACCTTCTTATGACCAATATCAGCAAAGATAGGTTTCGAAGAGAGGATGGTTGTTTGTTTATTTGTGGTTTTAGGTCTTTTCTTTTTAGACAGAATCTCACTGTGTAGCCTGTTGTAGGAGGTCGCTTGTTTGTGATCCTCCTACCTCTGCCTCCTTCAGCAAATGCTACCGGCGTGCACCACCACAACCAGCAAGGCCACTTGTTTCTTCCCGGCCACCCAGACTCCCGAAATAATCACACAGAAACTATACTATTTGCAATACTGTTTGGTCAATAGCTTAGGCATATTTCTGGCTAACTCTTAGATCTTAAATTAACCCATTTCTATTGTTTTATATTTTACCACGAGGCTCACGGCCTACAGGCATGGTTCCAGCTGGCATCTGACATCTTTCCCCTCTGGCAGCTACATGGTGTCTCTCCGACTCTGCCTTCTATCTCCCAGCACTCAGTTTAGTTTTCCCTGCCTATCTCTGTTCTGCCCTGCTCTGCTATACTCTCAAAGCAGTTTCTTTATTAACCAGTGGTATTCACAGCATACAGAGGGGAATCCCACATCAGTAACCGAGGCTGACCTTGAACTCATAATGCCTTTTTCCTACCTCCTGACCTCTGGGGTTACAGCTATGCATCACTATTCCACATAGAAGCATGAGTTCAAGCCCATCGTACATAACAGATCCAAACACAGCACTGCAGCGAGAAGTCTCAGAATGTCTGACACAAGTCTCATTTGTTCCAGGGCGAGGGTCAACTCGGGTCAGTCTCCCAGGCTGCCAGATTCTACATAAGACTTTCGCTGGGATACAGCCCTGTTCATGTATATTTGCTCTCGCTATGGTGGCAGAGCTGAGTAGCTGCGACGGAGACGGCACGGCACAACAGCCAAAAGTCTGTGCTGTCTGACCTTTCACAGAAACGGTTTGCCAGCCCCAGGACACGTCAGTTCCTCAGGAATAAGTGTGCATCACAATCCTGGACACATTGCCCAGGCCTGGAGTGTGGAGATAGTGGAACTCTGAAGCATCATTTAGCGTCTACTAAATTCTTAACTGTGTTTCCCAAACTAAACCTTTTCCATTACTCTGCTTAGTCCCCAGACCCCAGGGCAGTGAGGCTAATTACTATCTACCCTAACTTAGACCCGTGAAACTGAGACTAGAGGAATCACATTGTAGATGCCTCTGTCTCCATCAGAATCCCCCTTAGAGCCTTCAGGGCATTTTGAATGGTGTGTGTGTGTGTGTGTGTGTGTGTGTGTGTGTGTGTGTGTGCGCGCGCTACAGCTTACAGTAGAAGTTGATTGGCAATAGGAAAAAATACATAGGAACTGTAAGATATTAGGCATGAAGGATAAAGATAGCCCAAACTAAATATAAAAAACATAAACAGTGGGGAAACCAAAGCTGAAAAGGCTGTTGTGGCTCTCACACAGCCAGACGTGAGGGTGACGAGATACCCAGGAAAGCTTAGCTCTGTCTAGGTCGTGTGGGGCCTGTGCGTCTTGATGCTGTACTCCTTACAGGTACCTAGAGTCATCTGAGATACATGTTTACTCCATCAAACCGTTTAAAAATGACTTCGTTCATGGTTTCCACAAATGACAACATTTCAGAGTGTCTTTCCCACTGGGGACTCCGCTGTCTCTTCAGGAAGAAGACGGGAGAACCAGAGGTTGTGGGAGGAAGTATACTGAGTTAGCTGTATTAACAAGAGAAAAGTTTTCTCTACAACAAGATTCTGCAACAGAAGAACAGTTTGAATTCTAGAGCACTTATTCACAGTCCACTGCAAACAGCAGAGAATGAAAGTCAGGGCACAGACAGTATTTTGGTAGTATGGCTCAAAACGCTCCTGTTTAAAAGGCAAGCGTAAGACCAGCTCACAGGCATGGGCAAGCATGGTCTGATGGTAAAGCATGACTTCCTCCATGTTTGTGCCTCTGTCTTTCACACTGGGAATCACCACCATTGACAGAGGGAACCACACCTACCTGAAGCAAACGCTGACCTCTGTCCTGTCCAGGATGACCCCTGAAGAAGAGAAGGACTCCGTGGTGATTCTCTCTGTCGCCGATGTATGTATGGAAAGAGCTTCCCTCATCCATCTCTGTAGCCTCCAAAGCCCTGAGCAGCAGCTTCTATCCCATCATGTTTTGTTTTGTAGGGGGTTTTTTTTGCACTTAAAGGAAGTATCCCACAGATACTCTTAGAATCTAGATGAAATATGTAGTACTTATTCGATACCACTGAGAACTATGTGTGTAAACAGGAATCTTATGTGAGAGTCATATGACTGCTAAAATCAAATTGTATTTAACATAGGATTCTTTTATTCAGCAAAACACAAAATTATTCAATTTAATTATAAATTAAATAACTTAATTGTAATTGTAACTTTCAAATAGAGTATTAAAACTGTTACTATAGAGATAAGATCTTCCTAGCTCAACAAAATGTTGGTATATGCATTATTAAGTTCTGGTAAATCATGTTAAGAAGGCTCCATCCTACGTCTGAGAAATTGTGAATTGTTTTAGACATTATTTGTAACTGTTTTAACATCTGTAAGGTATGTGTCACCATCCTGATTTTATTTTATTTTATTTTATTCGAGACAGGGTTTCTCCGTAGCTTTTTTTGGTTCCGGTCCTGGAACTAGCTCTTGTAGACCAGGCTGGCCTCAAACTCACAGAGATCTGCCTGCCTCTGCCTCCCGAGTGCTGGGATTAAAGGCATGCGCCACCACTGCCCGGCTTATTTTATTTTTTTATTAATTAATTTTTTTAAAAAAATCTTTTCTCAGTTTGCATACCAATCCCAGTTCACACTCCCTCCTTTTCTTACACCCCCTTTTGCCTTCCCCCCACACCAACCCCATCCACTCCTCAGGGAGGGCAAGGCTTCTCATGGGGAGTAACAAAGTCAGACACAATCACTTGAGGCAGGACCAAGGCCTTCCCACCTGGATATAGGCTGAGCAAGGTATCCCTCCAAAGAGAATGGGCTTCAAAAAAGCCAGTTCAGACAGTAGGGATAAATCCTGGTCCCATTGCCAGTGCCCCACAGACCTCTCTACCCATGTAACTGTCACCCACATTCTGAGAGCCTAGTTGGACCCTATGCTGGTTCCCCTGCTGTCAGGCCGGAGTCAGTGAGCTCCCCTTAGCTCAGGTCAGCTGTTTCTATTGGTATTCCTGTCATGGTCTTGACCCCATCGCTCATATTTTGCTCCTCCCACTCTTCAAGTTCAGCCCAGTGCTTCGCTGTGGATCTCTGCGTCTGCTTCCATCAGTTGCTGGGTGAAGTTTCTATGATGACAGTTAAGGTAGTCATCAGTCTGACTACAGGGTAAGGCCAAAGGCCAGTTCAAGCACCCTCTCCACAACTGCTTAGGTCTTGGCTGGGGTCATCTTTGTGGATTCCTGGAAATTTCCTTAGTGCCAGGTTTCTTGCTAGCCCCATAATGGCTCCCTCAATCAAAATATCTCTTCCCTTGCTCTCCCTCTCTGTCCTTCCCCCATCTCTGCCATCACGTTCCCTCATGTTCTCCTCTCCCCTCCCCTTCTCCCTTCCTCTTCCCTTTCTGCCCTCCCCCTCTCCCCGCCCCACGCTCCCAATTTTGTCAGGAGATCTTAACTAGTTCTCCTTCCCAGGGGGATTCATATATGTTTCTCTTAGGGTTCTTCTTATTACGTAGCCTCTCTGGAATCATGGACTGTAGGCTGGTTATTCTTTGCTTTACACCTAATATCCACTTATGAATGAGCACATACTGTGTTTGTCTTTCTGGGTCTGGGTTACCTCACTCAGGGTGTTTTTTTTTCTAGTTCTATCCATTTGCATGCAAATTTCAAGATGTCACTGTTTTTTACCTCTGTGTAGTACTCCATTGTGTAAATGTGCTTCATTTTCTTTATCCATTCTTCAGTTGAGGGGCACATAGGTTGTTCCTAGGTTCTGGCTATTACCAATAATGCTGCTATGAACACAGCTGAGCACATGTCCTTGTAGTATGATTGAACATCTTTTGGGTATATGTCCAAGAGTGGTATTGCTAGGTCCTGAAGTAGGTTGATTCCCAATTTTCTGAGAAACCTCCATACTGATTCCCAAAGTGGCTGTACAAGTTTCCACTCCAACCGGCAATGGAGGAGTGTTCCCCTTACTCCGCATCCTCTTCAGCATAAGCTATCATCAGTGTTTTTGATCTTAGCCATTCTAACTGGTATAAGATGGTATCTCAGAGTTGTTTTGATTTGCATTTCCCTGATGACTAAGGATGTTGAGCAGTTCCTTAAGTGTCTTTTGGCTGTTTGAGTTACATATTAGGATAGGATAGCTATACCCACTTGTTTCTTAGCTTCATTTGATTAGAAAATCTTTTTCCAACCTTTTCCTCTTTGGTAATGTCTGTCTTTGAAGTTGAGATGTGTTTCTTATATGCAGCAGAAGGATGGATCCTGTTTTCGTACCCATTCTGTTAGCCTGTGTCATTTTATATGTGAATTGAGTCCATTGATATTAAGAGATATTAACTGGCAGTGATTGTTAATTCCTGTTATTTTTTTTTTGGTGGTAGTATTTGTGTGTTTCCCTTCTTTGGGGTTTCCTAGTGTGAGTTGCCCGTGTTTTTGTGGATGCAGCTAACTTTCTTGGGTTGAAGTTTTTCTTCTAGTACTTTCTGTAAGACTGGACTTGTGGATAGGTATTGTTTAAATCTGGTTTTGTCATAAAATATCTTTTTTTTTCTCCATCTATGGTGTTTGAAAGCTTTGTTGGGTGTAGTAATCTGGGATTGCATCCATGGTCTCTTAGTGTCTGTAGCACATCTGTCCAGGACTTTCTTGACTTCAGGGTTTCTATTGAGAAGTTGGCTGTAATTCTGATAGGTCTGTCTTTGTATGTTACTTGATTTTTTTTTCCTTTGCAGCTCTTAATATTCTTTTTTATTCTGTATGCTTTGTTTTTTGATTATTATATGGTGAGGGGACATTTTTTTTGATCCAGCCTATTTGGTGTTCTGTAAGCTTCTTGTACCTTCATAGGACTATCCTTCTTTAGTTTGGGAAAGTTTTCTTCTATGATTTTGTTGAATATCTTTGCTGTGTCTTTGAGCTGGAGTTCTTCTCCTTCTTCCATCTCTATACTTTAGGTTTAGTCTTTTCATAGTGTCCCAGATTATCTGGATGTTTTGTGTTAAGGATTTGTTGGATTTAACATTTTCTTTGATCAATGAATCTATTTCCTCTATTGTATTTTCAGTGCCTGAGATTCTCCCTTCCATCTCTTGTGTTCTGTTGGTTATGATTACACCTGTAGTTCCTGTTTGTTTACCCAAATTTTCCATTTCCAGAATTCCCTCAAATTGTGTTTTCTTTCTTGACTCTATTTCTGTTTTCAAGTCTTGAATCATTTGAACTGTTGCTTCACCTGTTTTTTTTTTACTTTCTTTAAGAGATTTATTGATTTCTTCCAAATTTTTATCTGTCTTTTCCTCCATCTCTTTAAGAGAATTTTTCATTTCCTCTTTAAGGGTCTCTATGATCTTCATAAAGTTATATTTAAGGTTGTTTTCTTCTGCTTCTGGGTTAGGATTCAGGTCTTCCTGTTGTATGACCACTGGGTTCTGGTGTTGCTGTGCTGCTCCTTAGGTTGGTGAATGAATTCTTGCATTGTGCCCACCCATCTCTTCCTCCAATTGGTGCAGGCAGTCTCTACCTTTTGGTCCAGTCCTTGCAGTTGGTGTCTGTATCTCAGGGAGCTACTGGGGGAAGGGGTGGGTTTAGGGGTAGAGTGGAACTTGTAGATTACAGGGTCTGATCAATGGGGGGGTTGTTAGGGCAGCCTGCCTGAGGGAGGCTTGCCTGCTGGCCAGCTAGAACAGCTGAGATGGGTGGGGGAGGGGCCCGAGGTTGTGGACCAGGACTGAGGGTCTAGAGACTAGGCTGTCCAGCTGGGAAGCTGGTCACTTTCCTCTTGGTCCTGTCTGTGCAGCCGCAGTCTGTGCCTCAGAGAGCCGCTGAGGTCAACAGGGGATGGGTGTGTTTGGGAGCAGAGTGAGGCTTGCAGGGTCTGATAGATATGGGGATATTGGAGCAGTCTGCCTGCAGGAGGCTTACCTGCTGGCCACCTCGTGAAGCTGAGGCAGGTAGGCAGGGAGCCAGGGCTTTGCCCCAGGCCTACGGACTAGAGATTGGGCTGTCCAGCTGGGGAGCTGGTTACTCCCCTATTGCTCTGCTCTGCAGTCACAGTCTGTGCCAATGTGATTTATTTTTTAAAGCACCTGTATCCTTCTTTATTACTTAAAGCAATTTTAAGTTTAAATATATTTTGATCAGATTCTTCCCCTCCCTGAAGTCCTTCCAGATCCTCCCCCCAATACTTACCCTAAGTTCTTTCTCAAAAAATGAACAAAAACCAGTACAACCACAACTTCCCCAAACCAAGAAAACAAAATTAAACACCACCACCCCAAAATAACAACACCAAATGAAAGCGCGCACACACACACACACACACACACACACACACACACACACACACACACCTCTGTGTAGTCCACCATACACTGGTCATTTACTCCTGAACATGAGGCCTATCCTGGAGTCACTTATAAACTCAGTCTCACTCCATTGGAGAAAACTGATTTTTACCTTCTCCAGCAGGTATAAAAGATAGTTCAGTTGTTAACCTTTACCCTAGTCACTAGGTTTTTATTCATTTATTTGTTCATTCATTCATTCATTAAAAACAAAATAAAATATAATAAGATAAAACAAAAACTATCACATCAAAGTTGAACAAGACAGAACAACCCAAGGAAAAGAGCCCAAGAGAAGGCACAAGAGTCAGAGACTCACGCGTTCACACACTGAGGAATCCCATAAAAATACTAAACTGGAAATCAAATATAGACACAGAGGGTCTGGTGCAGAGCTGTGCAGGCCCTGGGCATGCTGCCTCCGTCTCTGTGAGTCTTGCTCATGTTGATTTAGAGAGCCTTGTTTTCTTGGTGTCCTCCATCCCCTCTGGCCCTTACACTTTTTCCACTTCCTGTTGGGGCAGGGTCATCCCTGAGCTCTGAGGGGAGAGATGAATAGTGAATGAGAGCTTAAAGAAGACATCTTGCCCAGTAATGAAGATTGGGGTGTAGGTCTCCCCAACAGTGGCATCATTTTCTTTTTCACCCTCATCCATGATGGTAATCGCGCTTTCATTTTGAAAGTTTGAGTAAAACTATAAAGAACTGTGTATTAATGTCATAAACTTTAGACAAGAGAAGTGTGCAGTAGCTTCTGTATTCAAGTAAGTGTTCTTTAAAATAAATACGTATATTTTATATTTTCTCCTAGAAAGTGAAAACACTAGAAATCATTAGGTCATGATAAAACTTCACACATAAATTCCATGTAGTAAAACTGTTGTGTCGATAAAACCATGAGGCATCCTTAATTTTCAGAGATTTCTCTTTTTCTTTTAGACTGGTGATTATTTGAACTATGTCATCGACATGGTTAAAACGAAGTAAGACTTTCTGATAAATTTCAACATCAGCCGCTCTTTATTTTTATGTTGTACTCTTTCCTGTCCAATTACATTACTGTTTATTGATTGTATTCTCTTTAGTGACTCCGAGCCACAGAAGATGAGCCTGTGGCTTTGTCTAATCTGTGGTAAAGTTGAGCACAGAATTTTTCCGGAGTTTGCAGACTTCTCACTGGGATTCACTTTTCCTTGCTGTGTCTGAGTCCCCCTGCAGATGGGGGGAGGAAGGGATGAGCCCTCTCTGCGGGTGCAGTAGACTTCCTGGGGCAGATAAGAGCAGAGTGCTGGTGCCTGGCACAGACCGCATCCGAAAGGCAGGAGGTCAAAAGAGCAACGTGCAAGACTTTTGGAACCTTCAGTGCATTGGGAGCACAGATACTTGGGGTTAAATAGGGAGGTGGGATAAGCCGTGGAGAGATGCTGTACAAAGCTAAGGGATTTGCAGTTTTCTATTGACCAGAGCCATAGCCCTGGCCACTGAGCTGAGCCTGGCCAGCAGGAGCGACCCAGCAGTGGCGTCTTCTGTCTTGGTTGACTCTGCGAAGTAGTTGGCATGGATAAGGCAAAAACAAGTGGGTAGGGAACTGTCAAGATCACAAGCAAAAAGGAAAAAAAAAACCGTTATCCCTTGTATGCGACCACTTGGGATTTGCCCTATAGTTTTAGAGATACCATCAGTGGGGGCTGCAGAGATGGCTCAGCTGGTAAAACACTTGCTTTGCAAGCCTGAAGACCAGAGTTCAGATCTCACATTAAAAAAGAATGCCATGTGGGCATAGTAGCCCCCCTGTAATCCAGCTTGTAGGAGGTGAAGAGGGAACCCCCTGAGCAAGCTGGCTGCTCAGGCTCTCTGAGTTGGAGAGCTCTCTAGGACAGAGCAACCCTACCCTGCCTCAGTGTGTGAGGTGTAGAGAAACCAAGGAAAACAGCTAATGTCAGCCCCAGGCCTCTGCACACACGCAGAGGAACAGGAGCACACACAAACACAGCACACACATGTGAAAATCAGTGGCTTCAGAAACTGCTGTGTGTTATAGCTGAAATGAAGAATATAAGAAAATTATGTGAGATTATTTCAGAGGCGATCCTAGTGTTGGTAATAGTGTTGATGTTAATGCAGGGCACTTTGAGTGATTACTCTTTATTGTGACAATGCATTAATCAATTATTTTATTTTATGTGAGTTAATAGGTATGTATATCAGTGTGGTGTGTTTGTATGCAGTGGTGTGTGTGTGTGTGTATGTGTGTGTGTGTGTGCATCCTGTATGCATGCAGAGGCCAGGGGAGGATTTCAGGCACCCTGCTTTATCGCTCTCAGTCTTTCCTTTCAAACAGGGTGTTTAGCTGTACCTGGAGCTGGACTGATAACCAGCAAGCCCAGGCATGTTCCTGCCTCTGCCCTCTGACAGTGCCAGGGTCCCAGGAATGAACACAGCCCTGCCTGGTTTTCTGAAGATTCTCAGGTCCAAACAGGTGGTCATGCTTGAACAGCATGCAGTTTACCCTGTGAGCCACCTCCGCAGCTCAGCTCCATCATTCAGATGAACACATTAAAGAATAAGTGAGTTCAACATGTAGTGATGCAGTTTGGACTGTGTTCTGTTAGCACTCCTGGGTTTAGTCCCTAACCCCCAAATTTTTCTGATTGTTTCTCTGTTGTTACATTTCAGTTAACATGAATGCATAAATTTCAATCCATGTTTAATTTCATACCATTTAGCTAAAGCATTTTGTCCAGATCTTCTGGAGTAACGAGGAAGGATATTAGATTTTAATTGATCATAAATTTGGAACTGCTCAATAATTTTTAAAGCACTAATTCTATATACATATAACCTTATTGGGACTGAACGTGGCTGTATTTTATACAAAACCATATCACTGCACAGCTTCCCCTTACATGTTACTATGAAGGGGACTGTTGATTTATAATGGTGGCTGTCGATTCTGGAATAGCCACTTCAGAGTCTTCTGATGTAACATAAACTCATAATCCAGAAATGTTTCAAAAAGGTCCTAGTAAACTGTCACCACCCAGGATTACAAAGGACTAAATCTCTCTCCATCAATAAGGGGAATTAGACCACCAAATGGGAAGTTATTTGACCTTGGTGCCTTAGGAGGATTTGGGTGTTGTCTGCAGTGTAAACTTCCTATTAGCCTCCACAGTCCAAGATTTTCCCAGACTCTGGATGCTGAAATCTCATGCAATCTTCAGTTGCCTCTGCTGCACGCGACTCCTATATATGCTTCTAAGGTATATAATTTCATTTTAAAATTAGATACTCTGTTACTTATCTTTATTTTCAGCCAAACCTAACTCCCCAGTCTGTTCTCCTCTACCAGTAGCTTCCACTCTCTGAGGAAATATTAGAATTCATCCTTATAAATTTTGCACTAGAAGGTGGATGGAGCAGCAGACTATATAATCCTGGTCCTTTGGAGGCAGAGGCAGGAGGACCAGCCATAGCCACTGTTAAGACGTCCACACAGCCCAGTGGGCAATGGAGGCGAGTCAGGCCAAGCCTAGCTAGCCATTTAGCCCAACTTCAGAAGCTGCACTGCTGTTGAGCAGGGCTCTTAGTAAAAATGGAAATTATCCTTTCTGAAAGTGAGCCTCCGAAGGGAGCCCCTGCAGCGAGCCACGTGAGCCGCCGCAGGTGGCAGTGGTTGCCTTCTAGTCGCTTCCATATTGTAGACTGTTCTTGCTCCTCCTGACTGTCAATGGATGCCTTTGACTAGCTTAAGAAAATTCACAGTATCTATAATCCTGTGGGAAATTTATTTTATATTTTGCATTGTAAATTTCAAATTTTTTATTTATTTATTTATTTTTTATTTTTCTGTGTTCATGTTATGGGACATACACAGTTTGGGCACAGAGGTTAGTGGACCACTCTGGGATAATCAGTTCTCTCTTCCACTTTATGTGAGCTCCAGAGATGGCCCTTGGGTCACTGGGCTTGTGGGACAAGTGTCTTTACCCACTGAGCCATCTTGCTGGCCAATATATTTTAGTCTTTTTCAAAAATATATCTTTCATTAGCTTATAAATATTTTGGTTAAGAAATAGCACTTGTATGTTATGGGTATCAGGAAGCAACCTGTGAGATAATCCAAACCCGTACATTATGTGGACATGCATAAAGAAGGGATTTTTAAGCATTTACATTAGTTTGGTAAGTAAAGATATTCAACTATATTGGGCATTCAACCTCCCTTTACTTCTATTTCTAGATTCAAAAGACAGGTGCAATCTGGGTCCTTGGAAGTCATTTCCATACCCACCTTTTTTTATCCGTGTGGATTACTGGGCAAGAAAACACTGGAGGACTCGGAAAGGTAGGTCAAAGAACGGACCTGAAAGAACTGATGTCCTGGGATGGACGTCTGGGAGATAATGACCCACAATGTCGTGACACGGGGAAGCCAGCTCCTACTGACTTGCAACGGCTGCCTGTGAATCACGTCCTGAGCCCTCGTCCACTTGGTAGCATGAAATCCGTCATAGTGTTATTCCATGAAAACGGGCAGAAGATACAGATGATACCCACGAGGAGTGGCCATCCTGCCCATTCTGAGTCGGTTGGCAGCGTCTGCCAGCACCCCGCTGAGGGTGATCTGCTCCTGTTTATAGACAGTGACGAGCAGAAACATAGTCACACAGGGAAGGAGGCGGGGGAGCCTGGCAGTGGAGCTCACGGCTTTCCATGCCCTCGTCATTTTAGACAGGTAAATTGACCCTTTCCCCCAATTGCCTCAATTTTGCCAATATGTTCAATGGAATAGTATATGTACACAGTGTTTAGTAGACAAACCAGATCATTTGGAAGTTACAAGAACAAAACGTAACAGCATTTGTGAAAGAATATTAAGAAGTTGAAACCTTTGTATGTAGTAAAATGATTGTATATTTCTGGTAATAAATACAGTAGGATGGGGAATGTATTGAGTTGATTTTAAAAAAATAATTTGCTGATACCCATTGGAAGCCTGCCCCTTTCTGAGTGAATACAGAGAAAGGGTGGACTAGGAGGGGTTGCAGGAAGAGGCAGAAGGGAGGCTGCAGTTGGCATGTAAAATTAATTAATTAATTAATTAAAGATAAAGGGGCTGGAGAGATGGCTCAGAGGTTAAGAGCACTGCCTGCTCTTCCAAAGGTCCTGAGTTCAATTCCCAGCAACCACATGGTGGCTCACAACCATCTGTAATAAGATTTGGTGCCCTCTTCTGGCCTGCAGGCAGACATGCAGAATACTAAGAATACTGTTTACATAATAAATAAATAAATAAATCTTTAAAAAAATAAAAATAAAAAATAAAGATAAAGGCTTGGAATCCAGGGAAAGTCCCTTCCCTGAGAACCTATTATATGCTCATATTATACGGTATTATATCATATGTGGTGTGTTTGACTCTCAAACTACATAAGCGTTTTTGTTTATTCTTATTAGTGTCCAACTCTGGAAGGTGCCCAGACCTTTGCTGTCCTGCAGCCTTTCCTCTTCTGTCTCCTCCCTGGAAAGCCTGGGTGCCATTCTCCCCTCCTCCATCCCTCTACTGTGGCCTGGCTCAGGTCTGCCCTGACAGGGACTCTCTTGCTCAGTCTGCCGTCTCAGACTCACTTCCTGTGGTCAGAAGACCCTGTCTTCCATATGAGATCAAGCCCAATGCTCCTCACATGTCCTAAGACATCCTTCATGGTCTGGTTGGTCTCTGGCACCCCTGTTCTCCTGGGAGCCCCAACTCGCCATACTCTGTAGCAGAGGTGGCTAGCGCCTCCACACCTGGGCACCCTATTTCAGCTGCATGCCGTACCCTGGCTCTCTGTTCCACTTTTCTACTCTTCCCATCTTGTTGTACAAAGATCTTCACTGTTAATGACTTAGCCCGGCACAATCTCTTAATATAAGTCAGCGAGACCTTAGGGCAAGAACTGCCTGTGTCTTGTACCTGCAGGACATGGCCTAGAGCCCTGCTTGCTGATAAAGTACAATAATACTCTCATGTGATGGAGAAAGGCTGTCTTAGTTTGCTGTTGTCGTGGTGATGAAACACTGACCGAAGCGCCTTAGTGGAGGAAAGGGCGCATTTGCCCACAGTCCCACACCACAGTCCATCCCTGAGGCACGCCAAGGCGGGAACTCAGAGCAGCAACAGTAACCAATGGGGAAAGGCCGCCTACCGGCTTCATCTCCAGCGCTTGCTCAGCTACCTCCCTCTACCGCCTAGGACCGCCCAGGTGTGGTGCCGCCCACCGCGGACTGGGCTCCCCAGCAGCAAACACTAATCAAGAAAACACCCCCACAGTTGCCGACAGGCCAATCTGATGGAGGCGTTTCCTCAGCTCAGTGTCCTCTTCCTAAGGGACTCCAGTTTTTGTCAAGCCGACAGTAACTTATTGCCTAAATAAAAATTTAGCTAAAATGTAAAATGTCTGGTCTGTGCTCGTTCTAGTTGAGCAGAGGAATAGAGAAGCTCTTTAGTATAACTTTAGTATAAATATATTCCCTTTTATTCTGTCTGTATCATTACATCAGAAATGTGAAGGTGCTATTCAATTACTGAATAGGCTTATAAATTAATCTGTTATAGTGAACATTAATAGATCTTATTCTTTATTTTTAGTTGGCAAATGAAACAAGCGTTGGATTTTTGTGTATTGCTGTATGCCCGACCCAAGGCCACGTATTACTTACAGGTGAAAACTTGGTATACATGAATTTGAAACGGAAGCTTTACTGGTTCAATCCTTCCTTTAATTCCTTTTCTCCTTGGGTTGCTCTGCCTTAGTCTGTAGCCAAGCAAATAGGAAATATTTAAGAAATCAATATTCCCCAAGGATTGATGATATCTTCTTTCTGTGCTCGCTATAGCAGAGAGAATTAAAGTTAGAGGGCACAAACGAAAAAGAAACTGTAAAGCTCCTGGGAAGACATGGAAATCGCCCTGTGCGCATGTCTAAGCCTTATTGTAGGCCGTGCCGAGGACCCACCCAGATTGCCACCACACCCGGTCTCTCACTGTGTGATGGCTCTGTTCCACACTGCCTCGGTGACGCTATAGAAGTGAGTCCATCATGGAGACCAGTCACTTCAGATTGCCGAATAGCAGCGGCATGCGTCCTGTAATAAGCACAAACCTCACCACAGAGGAAAACGTTTCAGAGTTATCAATAGAGGGCAGGGAGAAAGCGAGAGACAGGCTGAGAGCAAGATCTTTCCTGAGACTGGAAGAAAAACAGCTCCTCTTGAGCAGTGGCGAAGCAGAGGGATGTCAGCCGCAGCCAGGTTCTTTCCATCCTGGGACAGCGGTTCTTGATTGTGCCCTCCTGATGTGGGAAACGCCTTAGTCTAAGGATCTCACATCGTGTTTGTAAAATCAAGAAAGACAGCTTTTGCCTCACCTGCTTTCCTTCTAAGGTTCTTGCCATCATCCTTCTGACCGGCCAGGGGTGGGTGGGGATGGGCAGCTCATTCCTGCCACCTCTCACAAAGGCCCTTGGGAGCTCCAGGTAGAGCCTGGCACCGTACCTCAGGTGCAGAGCAAGTCTGTGTCTGCTTCTCTCTTGATGTTTGTGTTTCTGCCCTAAATTACTGTGCTGAAGTCCTAGTTCTCAGACGTGTGACACGAGGAGGTAGAACCTTTGGGGTGTGATTTGGTTCCGAGGTCAGAATCCTGATGATGGATTGGTGTTTCCAGACAGACGGTTTCCTCTCTTTGTCAGAGAACACAGTGAGACTGCCATGAAGACCGGGCCTCAGCAGCCCCCTCGTGAACTGGCACCTGGACCCTGGACTCCCAGAGTCCAGAACCGCTAGGATTAACCAGCTTTACAAGGCTGTGTATAAACCAGCCTGTGAGATCGTGTTCTAACAACCAGAAAGGAGTCCTATCATCTTAGTTAGAAGCCAAAATGTTGGTGAGAATTGAAATGAATGCAAAGGAGTCTCAAAGAGGACTTAAGTAGAATGTTCTGGGTCAGCATTTAGGAAAGAGAAAGACACCTTTAGGTCTGATTGATCTCATAGCCAGAGAATGAGCTTTATTATACTGTCAAAAACATTTCCAGTGTGCTATATTGGAAGTATTATTTTTTGTATTTGAGATAATATTAATTTAACGGAATTCATTGGTGGTATTAATGCTGTTTTTTTTGTATTTGCCTTTTTTTCTCTAGCTAGAAGACGATATCATAGTAAGAAAGATGTATTTTACAAAAATGAAAGATTTTGTAAATAGTCTCACTTCGGAAAATTGGTTTTATATTGAATTTTCAGTACTTGGATTTATAGGTAAGCCTAGTCTATTGTGTTGAATCATGTTGGATTCAGCTCATTCTCTTTTCTTACTAAGGTGGGCTCTAGTAATGTAGCTCGGGTTGGCCTTGAACCCTCAATCAGGCTGGACCTCAAAATCTTAATTCTTCTGCCTCATCCTCAAGTGCTGGGATTATGGGGGTGTGCCAACATCCTCTGCTTAGTCTGCTTTTCTATCTGTCTGTCTGTCTGTCTGTCTATCACAAAACAGTCTTAAAACTTTTAAAGAACATATCAAATAGTGTGTTATAATACTGAGTGGAGAGGCATGGCCTGATTCCTGTATGGATAATTCGGCTTTAATGGTAAAGCCAGACTGGCACACCTGAATTATAATTCAGGAAACATATCTTGGTCATTTTTTTCTAGGTAGACAATATAAATGAGCAAATTAACATGTGTACACACATTATAAAAGCATAAAATTGGGTGCTAGAGTATGTGCATGTTCAGTGACAAGTATGTGCTGTCCCTTTTTCATGCAGAAGGATGTGAGGGTCCCTGTGGACAGTATGTTCTCAGCACATGCTGGACTCCAAGTCCTGTCCTCATACCCCAACCAGCAAATCCAGGGCTATGGGAGTGGTACTTCATAATGGTACTTAATTTCCAATATGTCAAAGTTGCTGCTCTTAATATAGAAATGACTTAGTGACCGGGGGTGGGCTGGGGGGAGGGTGTTCAGTTTGTAAAGAGCCTGCCATGTAAACACAGGGCCCAAGTTTTGGACCCCAGAACCTCTATACACACCAGGCATGGTGGAGGCGCCCATACCAGCTTTGGGGAGCCTCGAGAGAGGCAGATCCTGGAACTCACTGGCCAGCCCACCTGAGTTAATGAGTGGCAGCTGCCGAGAGAGACACTCTCTCAAAACATAAGTTGGGGGGTGATCAAGGAAGATGCCCAGATATTGACCTTGGGCCTCCCTGTGCAAGTGCGCCTGCGTGCATATGGGCACACACCACACACATACACAAAAACACAAAAAGAAATGGTGTGTGAATTGTACCAGCCACAGGAAAGTTCCAGTTTCTACAGCCATGATTTAGATTTTCCTTCTTTTTCTTTCTTCCAGCCTTTCCCTCATTCCCCTTGAGCTTTGTGGTCTCAGCTGGGTTACTGTGCCCCTCATTTCCAGGAGCCTGACATCCATTAATCTGACAGACACCCACTTGTATTTTACTTGGGGGCAGGGAGAAGAAATCCCAGCTTTCTTTTTTCACGTTGACCCACTGTCTAAGTAGTTTTAAAATTGACTTACAAACCAAAACATACCCACATAGAGCATTTGCTGACTCACGCTGGGGCCTGTCTTATGTTTACGTCCATGGTAGGTAATATAATAAGCTTTTTTCTGTTCCGTACATGTTGTACCTTCAATGCTACATTTTAAAGGTTCACGGTCTTGACCAATGCCCATCTCTCATCAGCTCCTTACTGGTGCAGCTTTCTGCTGCAGCAGTAGAGGGAGCGTGCATTACAGGAAGCCTGATATGCGGTCGGCTTTGTGACCCTCATGCCACTAATTTCTGTTCCACCCTCTTGTGGTCATGCGGGGGTCTGTGTACAGTGTGTCCTCTAACAGTTACGGATGTCCGTCTGTTCTTCATATGCTCACACAATCACATTTCTTCCCCAAATTTCCCATAACAGTTTAAGAGCTCAAATGTGTTTTCCTAGGCCTCGGTGAAAATAGGAAAAAGTACAGGAAGAGAGGGCATTGAATCTGCATTATTCTGAGAACTGTCTCAGATAGCAGTTAGGGGAGAGAGAGAGAGAGAGAGAGAGAGAGAGAGAGAGAGAGAGAGAGAGAGAGAGAGAGAGAGAGAGAACAGAGAGAGAGAGAAAGAGAGAGAGGAGAGAGAGAGAGACATGAGAGAGAGGAGAGAGACAGGAGAGGAGAGACGAGAGAGGAGAGACAGGAGAGGGAGAGGAGAGAGAGGAGAGAGGAGAGGAGAGAGACATGAGAGAGGAGAGACAGGAGAGAGAGAGGATAGACAGGAGAGGGAGAGGAGAGAGAGGGAGAGAGCATCTACACTCTCAGCACTGTGAGAGCACACTGAACAAGAAGCACTCACCTGTGTGAAGCTAAGGATGTATTTCAGCTGCACTTCCCATGGCTACTCTGGGGCCAGAAACACAATCATACTAAGTAGGACTTTGCAGCTTGCTGGTAACAGAAGACATAAAATGACCATTTTCATCATTCAACTCAACACCAGCAAACAGCTGAAATACAACTGTACATTTCATATTAAGCGACCCACACATCTTTGAAATTCAAAGCAAGTGTAGCATGTGTCCATCCAGCTTACTAATGGGCAGCCATCTTATGCTACATCCTTCAGAGCCAGCTGAATCCTTTTGCTCAGTTTCCACTTTTAAATTCAGGACTCTGCCTCTTAGAGAGAAAACACTAACTGGGCCTAATCAATCATATTTTTAAAATACAGTATATCTCTAAGATAAATCTAAAATAGTATTCTGTCTTATAATCGTCTGATTAAACAATTACCAAATTTTGAAATATAGAATATTTTAGTAAAAAATTAGGACTAAAGGTTGCTCTGTGGTAGGTTCGTTGAGCAGGGCCAGGGGAAGCGCTCTGAGAGAGATGGTGGCCTTCTCTCACACTTGCCAGTTTGTCACCTTTCCTGTGAGTGAGACACACGGTCTGTGCGAGGTCAAAATGGGCTTCCTGAGGGCAGCTGGATGGCAAGTTGTCCCTTTGGAACTGCTACTCCTTAACACATTCTGAAGCAGACGTGACGCTTTGCATTGCTGTCTCTCACCCGCGGTGATGTCTTAAAGGGCCTTGCTAAACAAGAGAGTAGCCGTGTTCTCAAAATGCTTCTTCTTTTGCTTCCTTTGCTCCTGTCACACACATGTTCCACGAGTTTGTTTTTTTCTCCACAGGAAAACTCTTTCATTCGAAGGACCTGCTTGACTTTGTCCATTTTTTCTTGATGTTCTACAAAGTGAAGCTTTTAGATGACATCTTCCTGGTGAAAATATGCAACTGGGGAGAGCATTTTGTGAGTGTCCCCCTCTCCTGGTGAGGGTGTGCCACTGGGGAGAGCATTTTGTGAGTGTCCCCCTCTCCTGGTGAGGGTGCCACTGGGGAGAGCTTTGGGTCCCCCTCTCCTGGTGAGGGTGTGCCACTGGGGAGAGCATTTTGTGAGTGTCCCCCTCTCCTGGTGAGGGTGTGCCACTGGGGAGAGCATTTTGTGAGTGTCCCCCTCTCCTGGTGAGGGTGTGCCACTGGGGAGAGCATTTTGTGAGTGTCCCCCTCCCCCTATGAGACTGTGCAATTGGGCAGACCCTACTCGAGTGTCCCCGTGAGGGTGTGCAACTGAACTGGGGAGACCCTGCTCAAGCGTTCCTACAGAAATGCCAAACAGGCTGAGAAAAGACCAGCATGTTACACAATCACCTCAATATTTTTATTACCAAAAAATAATGATATGCGTGTAACAGAGCTTTAAGCTTCTGTATCCTAACTTTTGCTGACATCTCCATAATATTAAATGAAATAATGAAGATCCACAATAATGCTGAAAAAAATCACAATATGGACAAAAAATAAAAAAGCAAAACAAAACAGCAATACCAACAACAAAACAAGTCCCTAAAACAACAGCAAAAAAAAAGGTAAACATACAGTAAAATAATAAGACATATATGCAAGCATTTCAATGTTTGTGTTAAGTATAAATTGTCTAATCGCACAGATTATCAGAATTTTTTTAAGTTACAGCTAGTGATGTGTGTGTGTGTGTGTGTGTTATGGTGTGCAAGTGTATGGTGCAGATTTAAAGTCATAGGCTGGAAAAAGTAGCAAAGTCGGGGTAGTGCCTGCACAGGTGCGATAGTAGACCTCAGAGCAATAAAAAACAGAGCAGGAATAAATAAATGTGCTCCAGCTAGTCACGTGCCCTGGGTGGTTCCACAGATGTCCCACTGGGGACAGCCAGACTGTGGGTCAAAAAGTGAACTGATCTTAATAAGTTACTAAACACTCTGATAAACTGAAAAGGAAGACAAAGGAACCAGCCTTAGATTGAGAAAATATGGTGACAGAATTCGCAAGCCTTAATAGGAAAATGAATGCTAAACCTCAACTTAGAAAGGAAAGGGCTGCTTAGCAAGCCTCTCGCACTGCCAAACTCATCCGTGATGGAGCAGAAGACCTGAATAAGCCTACATGTAAGACAGAAATTCAGTAAATAAATAAAGCCCTCTGAGAAGGAAATGTCCAAGTCCTGGTGGTTTTGAAAGTGAGTTCTATCTAAACATTTAAAGAATAAATAATAGCAATCAGATGAGGTTTACGGTTTTCTACCTTTTTAAAAACAGATTTTTGCCTCAGGCTTACTTGTAAAAACACCGTAGCACCCTGACCATCTGCGGTGTGGTGTGTCACACCCATCCATCTGTCTTCTTAGTCTCACACAGAAGCCTTTCCTGTGGGACCTTCCTAGGACCCCGGGCACCTTGGGAGCCTGAGCTGGAGCTGCAGCCTCGCCTTTGGTTTCGAGTCTTGGGCTTTAGTGTCAGATTGAAACCCTTGGCCTGAAATCTGCTTCCCAGGCTTGGGCTGAGTGAAGAAGGCAAGATGGCTGAGTTTGTGCTGGGGCCCTTCAGCATCTTGGGTTTCACTAGTTGGCTTGGACTTCCCAGGGCCTTGATGGCGCCTCACACGCACTGGCTGCCTTTGTGTTGTTATCCTGCCCCTCCTTCAGGCCTTTCTTTCGTGCTTCTTGGCAGAGCACATTCTCCTCAGAAACTCCCAATGGATTCCTGTTTTGTGGCCGGGGTTTCTATTCCTATTGTTTGCTATTTCTGTGCTGTTTGGGGGATTAGTTATGTGTGGCGTGGTTCTTCACCACATCTGCACGGTAATTTGTCCATCCCACAGCACCTGAGACTTTTCAAATGCTGTACTAAGTACTGGAGCCAGGGTCTTCCCTGTGCTCAGCAAACACTCACCTCAGCCCCAGAATTTTAAAAAACTGAACAAGAGGAGGCCATTCCAGCATGAGCCTGACATGAAAACCAAAGGGGATACAAGAAGGAAACCCAGGTCAGCACTTGAAGGGTCAAGGCAGAGGGGTCATGACTCGGAGACAACAAACCTGGGCTGCAGAATGAGGATGAGATCAACCCGAGTTACACACACAAACACACACACACACACACACACACACACCTGAGGGTAAATTCCACATGAACATAGCTACAAAAATCCCCAACTAAATAAACACAGTGATCTAAAACAAAATGGTGAATTAAAACTTAAATTGAATAAAAATTAAAATTACAAGCAATGTAATCTATGCATTTAAACTTTTAAGGAGGGTCTGGCAAAAAAAAAAGCTCAACGATGGAGCGCTTGCCTAGCATGTATAACTTTCTAGGTTCTTACCAACCTTACCAAACACAGCACAAGAAAACCCAAAAATTCCCAACCAAACAAAACAAAGCCACATGCTAAGGTCAGTCAAGGTGCAAAAATCAGAGACATGGAATAGAGCAGAGCTTGGGCTCCAGCAAAGGGAGACACACCTGTGGAGTGAAAGAAACCCTCCCGAGGAGGGCATGGTTTGGGGCAGGAGGATCGGATCTGTAAGCCAGAAAGCCTCACTTTAGATCACAATTGTTATGCTCAGTCCCTGGGGACCCCAAAAGACCACCAGAGAGAACAATTCACCAAAATGCAAAAGCAGGGTTTATTGTGTGCATGTTCCAAGCCGGTAGGGACCTCCTCCTCAGCACAGTAGCAAGAGGCGGTCCCCTGCCCTTCTAGAGGACATTACTTGAAGGCAAACCCCAGAAAAGTTACCTTAGCAGGGTGTGTGCTGGCAGGTGACCGTATCTACTGCGGTTGGAAGGTTAGGAATTTCCTTTGGACGGTCTGTTCCTGGCTGGTGCCTGGGTAGTCTCAGTTTGTGGTCTTTCTTATGATCAGGCACTGCCTTAGGGAAACTACTGAGACCCAAGCCTCTGTTGAGCTTGTCAGGGCTGGGTCCTACGACAATATGTAAAGGATTCCTAAAACCTAGTAACAGTTTTTAAAGAATCTAATTTTTAAAAAGGTTTAGGGCTCCAGAGCGATGGCACAGGATGACTCGGGGTTTAGAGCACTTGTTCTTGCAAAGGACCCAGGTTTGGTTCCCAGGGCCCACGTGGCTCACAAGGCCTGTCACTAAGGGTCGAGGGATCCAGGGTCCTCTTCTGGCTCTGTGTGGGCCAGGTGCATATGATCTAAAACAGACATGTAAAACAAAGCAAATCTTTGAAAATACGGACAAGCCCGAATTAACATGGCATTTAATCCCTCTTACTATGTGTGTAACAGATTCAGTCAGACTTATCAGCTGGCTGTGCAGGGGTGGGGGTGGGAGTGAGGATGGGAGGGTGGGGGGAGAGGTGGGAAGGGAGGGATGGAGGAGGCTGGCACGCCACATCACTTTCCTATTGGAAAATTTCTTTTTTGTGTGTGTGGTTTTTATTGTTTTGTTTGTATTTTGGGGGGTGTTTTTTTTTGGTGTTTTTTGTTTTGTTTTGTTTTTCGAGACAGGGTTTTTTAGCTGTCCTGGAACTAGCTCTGTAAACCAGGCTGGCCTCGAACTCAAGGAGATCCGCCTGTGTCTGCCTCCTAAGTACTAGGATTAAAGGCGTCCTCCACCACTGTGGCCCTACTGGAAAATGTCTAAGACTATGTCTAACATTTCATATTTATTGACATATTTAACTATTTGAGCATTTTATTCCATGTTAATTTAGTTTCAGACTGAAGTAACAGAATCACTAAATTGTTTTTCCATTATTATAAGATTCCTTAATAAAATATTTTCTTACACATTACAATTGGGCAGAAACACATTCAAATAAATTCACTGGTTATTTTTAACCTGTAAGTGAAAATTTGAGACTTACTTTTCTGAACAAATGATAATAAATGATTCTCAAATAGTGGTCAGGATCATTTGGAATATTTGCTTTGCTTTTAGGATGCTGGGATGGCACAGGCTAGCCCAGTCCTCCACCTCTGGGCCACACCTTAGTTCTGGTCTGTCTGAACAGCAGTGGTGACTTGGTCTCCCATTCTGTATTTTCATGGCTGTCATTTGAATGGTTCTCCATCAAGTATCATGTAGACTTCGTACTGCACTCAAACTCTTTTCCACTTCAGAAGAGATTTTAGAGGATTTACGTTGGTTTGGACTTTTGTATATTGTATATAAATTTTGTATATTGATACAAATTTGAGATTAATTTTGTTAAAACATACTGTTTATACGTTTCTAATTTTGTTCAACCTATTGTACCTGTATAGCTCATTTAACAACATAATGCAAATTTCTAGTCTTTGAAAGTTATTACTAACAACTGTTTAAGATAATGAGAAAATACAAGTTAGTAATTACTCACCTATTATAATCGAACTTGTAGTCACATTAGGTATGTTTTCAAGGTCAAACAAAGATATATTTTAGATAGACAAATCCTCTTCAAACACTTCAGAGATCTACAGAATCTGGCATTTAAAATGTTTTACTAACCTAGGTTCTTCTTTTTTATGACAATGAGACATGTCTGTTTCTGGTAGCACCAGTTACTTCAGATAGGTTGATGGGCATCAAAGAAACTCATTATAAAATTTGCCTTCAGTGTGACAAGACTAGACATTTGGGCAAGAAATTGCTTTTGCCTGGGCTGCTTGATGTTATGCTGTAAGAACTGGACATGCAGGACCCACAGAAAAGTGACTGCTGAACTTTCCAGAACACAGGATGATCCTTCAGGGTTCCTGCTTCACAGAAGGAACTGCCAGACATTCTGCATGGCACAGAAGAAAGCAACTGATGACCTTCACCAATACAAGGCAAAACAGATCTTCAATTTTCTGCTTCACTGAAAAGTCTGCCAGATACCATGGGCCTGTAAGCTAAATACGGTTGCCCCAATGTTACAAAAGAACTTTGGGTGACTACCCAGGCAGCAAGATGTCTCTGTCATCTCTAGAGTTTTGGAAGTTGCTTACAATCCACTTCCTGCTTATTCAGTTAATATTATTTCTTTCTTGAGTTGCTGAGGTTGTTGGAGACTAGATAGTTATAATTATAGTCTCAGAAAAAAATTCACTGAAGAAAAATAAACTACATAAGGTTAAGAGACATCAAAAGATAGTTTTGGATGGTAATATAAGCTATGATAGAAAATAAATTAGGTACAAGACTTTGGACTCACCAAGATAGGATAGATATGGACTATTTTCTGTGAATTGTCAAATGTAAATGAACTAGACATTGTTGATGCATTTATTGCCTGAATATATTATATATAGTTATTTACTTATTGTATATAGTTTTGTTATATTAATTAAATCCTTCTTTTTTATTTTAGACAAAAAGGGGAAATGTAGTGGCATTTCATATATAAAGCTTGTCTGAAGATCAGAAAGTAAACCAGTCCCACTGATCAGCCTTACAGATCAAGCAGTGGTAACTACAGCTTTAATCACAGTAGCCACACTAGTTGCCATAGAAACCGGCCAGTGCATGCCTTTAAACCCAGTGGTACATGTCTTTGATCCCAGCCCTAGAGAGGAATATAAAATGAGAGGAGACAGCTCACAGTCTCAGTCTCATTTTGAGATTCCTGGAGGCAGGATCGCCATTTTCAGACTGAGGTTGAGGTAAGTGACTGTCTGTTTTCCTTTTCTGGTCTTCAGGTTGAACCCCAATTTCCATTTCTGAGTTTTTATTAATCATGCTTCAGCTAGTGAAGTCATAGATTGGGTGGGGGGCTACTATCAATTTACTGAACCAGCACAATTCCTAACTGCATTCTAAAACTTATTATACCTAGAGATTTGTGTAACTTTCCCCCTCATCATAGAAGCTTCTCTTCACAGTAAGTGGAGACCATTACAGAAAAACATAGCTGGTCATAACACAGAGATCAACAGATTTGGTGTGAGCAAACCAAAAGATACAGTTGGAAAACGATTGCATGGGAGGCTCAGGAAGCATCCCAGAAGAAAGACAAGAAAAGATTGCATTGCAAAAGCAAGTCACCAAAAAGTCTGATGTCAGATTGTGTCTCCAAGAAATGACGTGAAGTCAACAACCATGACATCTCAACAATATGGCTGCCTGAGTAAGACCTGAACAATGACACTATCAACTGACATGGTTGTACCAAAAAAGGAAATCTCATGAGATCCCACCCCTAGACCAAGAACTGCAGTCAACTAACAACTGCTGAAAGGGAGAAAACCTAGCCTCTCCCAGGGCTGAGTTATCTAATACAGTGTGATCAGCTCTGAAATTATATACACAAAAGTCACACTAAATGAACTCAGGTAATGTTTATATATTTATGCAAATATATACTTAACACTAATAAAGCCAAAAAGGATATCAATTCAAAAGGAAGTGTGGGCTGTGAGATCAGTTGGAGGGAAGAGAAGGGGGAAAGTGATATTATTTAATTTATAAATTTTTAATTAAAAAATGAGGACAAAAAGATCATGGGTATGGAAGGAAGGGTAGATCTGGGAAAAATTAGGAAATAAGAAGTAAATGATATCAAAATACAATGTATGAACCTCTCAAAGAATTAAAAAATATAAGTTAAGTTGAAGCAAGTGCCAATAATATACATAAATTTAGTTTTATATATGGGCAAGTTAGATCAGCCTATATCATTGTGCTTATAAAGTTGATTTACTATCAAATAGCTCTTGGTCCAATTTTTTTTATATTTAAACATTGATCTAGGTGAAGCCTCAAGGCTCTGGCTATTTTACATTTAAAAATCAGGTTTTGAATGATTTCTCAGCTTTGAAGCCTGGGTCTTATCCATGGAAAAGAGGAAAGCTATCACCCAATTGAGCAGCTATGGTTCTCTAGTGACTAGTAGTATTATAATTGTGCGTGCATGAGTATGTCGATGTGTGTGTGTATAGCCTTGTATTTGTGTCCCTATGTGTACATGTGTGTCTGTAGCATATGTGTGCATGCTTGTATGTGTGTCTGTGTGTATATGTGTGCATGTGTGTGTGTTTGTGTGTGCATGAGCATGTCTGAAAGTGTGAGTGCATAGCCTTGTGTTTGTGTCCCTAAGTGTACATGTGTGTCTGTAGCATATGTGTGCATGCCTGTATGTGTGTCTGTGTGTATATGTGTGAATGTATGTGTGTTTGTGTGTGCATATCTGAATTTGTGTGTGCATAGCCTTGTGTTTGTGTCCCTATGTGTACATGTGTGTCTGTATATGTGTGCATATATGTGCATGCTTGTATGTGTGTCTGTGTGTATATGTGTGCATATGTGTGCATGCTTGTATGTGTGTCTGTATGTATATGTGTGCATGTGTGTGTTTGTGTGTGCATTTGTATGTTTGTGTGTGCATGCGCATGTCTGAATGTGTGTGTGCATAGCCTTGTGTTTGTGTCCCTATGTGTACATGTGTGTCTCTATGTATGTGTGTGCGTATGTATGCATGCTTGTATGTGTCTGTCTGCATGTATATGTGTGCATGTGTGTGCATGCACATGTGTTGCGGGAGGTCCTTCCACCGCTGCAACCAATAGCTGCTGAGATACCAGCCCATTGGGGTGTGGTTTCTCTCCCTTTAAAAGAAGCAGCTATTTCCTTCTGCTCTCTCTTCACTTCCTGCTCCGCCAGAGACTAGACTCCCTTCCTGGTTGTGCAGATGGCTGTTGTCTGGGACGGTGATCTGTAAGTTTTTTCCCCTTTAAATAAATAACACCCTATTAATCATAACTCCAAACTGGTGTGGCATTGTTCGTGACTTATGCCTTCATCTGGCGCCCGAACGTTTGGCTTTTAGGACCTCCCCCTCAGCTGCCGGCCGCGAGTTCGGCTTGGCGCGAGCCCTCCCTTCCTCAGCCTCAGCCTGTGCCTTGCGGCAGCCTTGTAGCCAGTGCCTTGTGTGTGGAGCCAGCAGTTTAATATGAATTATCACGCACTGGCTTTTCTTGCTGCAGTTCTTTATATTTTTTTAGACACCTCAGATTGACTCCAAGTCCCCACGCACCCTATCTTCTGCCTCCCCACGTGGATTTAAACTCTACAGGCCCGCGTAGTCTCTGCCTGTGTGGTTTAGTCTTTTCTGAGTCGTTTTTAAATCTCCCTTGCATGTACAGCTCTCAAGTGGCGCGAACCAGAGCACGCGGTTGCCTGTTGCGGAAGCTGCAACCCCTCAGGGTGACTCTGTCACGTGGAGGCATACATGGCTTCCTGGTTACTCTTCTCTACCCCTGGATTCTGGGTTTATGGTTCCTTGTACGCCGTTTTTTTTGTTTAGTTCGTGACTTAGGCCCCAGTGCCGAGTCCGAGATACACTCGGCCTTCAGGCCCATAATATCCAGAGAGGCATGACGATCTCTGAGGCCAGCTGGGCGGTGGTGGCATACACCTTTAATCCCAGCACTCAGGAGGCAGAGGCAGGCAGATCTCTGTGAGTTCGAGGCCGGCCAGGCGGTGGTGGTGCACGCCTTTAATCCCAGCACTCGGGAAGCAGAGACAGGTGGATTTCGGTGAGTTCAAGGCCAGCTGGATAATAGGTAACATGGCAGTTTTAGTTTCCAACATGAATTTAACTGTTTGGGCTACCAATACAATGGGTCTTATCATGCAAGGTTTATATGACTATGAGGATAACTTAATTTACTGGCTACTAGGTTTTAGTATTCTTTTGCATATTCTATCATTTAGGAAGAATATGGCACTCCCAAGAACAATACTATCTTTACTAGAAACTCAGGCAGGTCAGGAGATTCAGGATTCAAATGAGGCAATAATAAAGACAATAATAAAAAGACTTGAAATGATTGAAGAAATTATTGGAGCTGGTGAACAGAGTAATAAGGCACAAGGAGAGGATCCAATGCCATCACCAGCTATTAGAACTGGCTTACCCAAGGTTTTAGCAGCATACCCTATACTTAATTCTGACAAAGCGTCAACTTCTAAAGGCTCAAAGGGCGTCAGAGAAGCTAGATGGACGCCAATAGCAATGAATGATCTAAAAGAAATTAAGCAGGCTATTGTTAATTTTGGCTTGCACAATGCATATGTAAAGTAAATGATAAGGACTTGGGCTTCTAATGCTAGAGCTACCCCCTATTATTTCCATCAGTTAGTGTCTGCAGTTTTAGATAAGGGACCTTCCTTGATGTTTGGAATTTATTTCAGAGAAGAATCCAAACATATGGAACAGCAAGGAAGAGCAAAAGGTGTCGAGGTTTCCCAAGATCAAATTCTTGGTGCAGGAGAATATGCTGATCCACAGGCCCAAGCTCTTTATGATGATGAAGTACTGTGTCTATGTCACCAAGCAGCTTTAAATGCTTGGAATAGGATACAAGATCCAGGAAAAAGGGTTCAATCATATACCAGAATTAGGCAGGGACAGAGAGAACCCTTTATCGACTTTTTGCAAAGATTAATTAAGGCTCTGGACATAGGGGTAACAGACCCAGAATCTAGATGAATACTTCTTGAATCTCTAGCTTTTGAGAATGCAAACATAGAATGCAAAAAGATAATTGGGCCTTTAAAGTCTAGATCAGCACCTATGGAGGAATGGATTCAGCATACAATGAATGTTGAGACGTTTAGGTATAATGATGAATCTTGGGTAGAAGAAGCGGTTTCCACAGCAATGAGGAGACATCAAACTGCCAGGTGTTATAATTGTGGTAAATTAGGACATCTGAAAAGGGATTGCAAGCACAGAATTTCTAGGAATAATATCTCCTCTGGGAATCACAAAAATAGGAGACCTAGGCCTTCAGGTATATGTAGGCGATGCGGTAAAGGCCAACATTGGTCCAACGAATGCAGGTCAACAACAGACAAACAAGGCAACCCGATAACATCAGGAAACTCCTTGACGGGCCTCTCGCAGTGGCCCAGTCATTCCCAGTCACAGTGGAGAACGTGCCTCACAAAGAAAATTAAAAGCTCCATTTTCTGCTGTAAAAAGTAATACTGGTCTAAATGATGAATTATCCATGGAGAATGAGTCAAAAAACCCAGTAGGACAGAGTAAACGTATATTTTGACAGACTTCTATTAACAATTGAAGACCAAAGCTAAGAGTCTGTATAAATGGCACTTTTATTGAAGGCTTATTAGACACAGGTGCGGATGTAAGTATCATTACTCCAGAATCTTGGCATCCGAATTGGCCTCTTCAAGAGGTAGATGTTCAGTTTCTGGGAATTGGAACCCTATCTCATGTAAAACAAAGCACAAGATGGGTTGAATGCATAGGGCCCGAAGGGCAAATAGGAAGACTAAGGCCATATATAGCCAATGTTGCAATAAATTTATGGGGCTATGACCTGCTACAGCAATGGAATACCCAGATTAACATTCCTGTAGTTCCAGGAACTCATAATTCTAGGAAAGATATGATGAAGTATTATGGAAAAAGGTCACCAGCCATTCAGGCTATACAAGAACATACAGCAAATACCAAACCTTTAGAGGTACCAACAGCCCTACCTTTAAAATGGATAACTGAGAAGCCAATATGGATCAAACAGTGGCCTTTAGCTGAAGATAAATTACAGACATTGGAACAGCTGGTGCAAGAGCAACTAGATGCTCACCATATTGAAGAATCAACCAGCCCTTGGAATTCTCCTGTGTTTGTTGTAAAAAAGAAATCTGGTAAATGGAGAATGGTGACAGATCTAAGAGCTGTCAACAAAGCAATTCAACCTATGGGCCCACTACAATCTGGAATTCCTTTGCCTTCTCTATTACCAAAAGGATGGCCTCTTATATTTATTGATTTGAAAGATTGTTTTTTCACTATACCGTTACAAGAAAAGGATAGAGAAAAATTTGCCTTCACAGTGCCTACTTATAATAATTCTCAGCCTAATAGGAGATATCAATGGACTGTCCTCCCACAGGGTATGCTCAATAGTCCTACATTGTGCCAATATTTTGTAAGTAAGCCATTGGAAATAATTCGTAAACAATTCCCCAAGTCCATAATTTATCATTACATGGATGACATCTTGTTATCTGATTCAAATAAAGATACTTTAGAAAGGATGTTTGAAGAAGTAAAGAAAGTCTTGCCTAGGTGGGGATTACAAATTGCCCCTGAAAAGATTCAAAGAGGAAATTCTATTAATTACCTAGGTTACAGAATAGGGTTAGAGAAAATTAAAACGCAAAAGGCACAAATTAGGAGAGACCGGTTAAAGACTCTTAATGACTTCCAATGATTGTTAGGAGATATTTCCAGTCTACGACCAGCTGTTGGGATAACACCTGATCTAATAGTTCATTTAAACAAAACCTTAGATGGTGATAAAGATTTGAATAGTCCAAGAAAACTGACAGCTGAAGCAGAAAAGGAACTGACAATGATTGATGAAAAATTACAGGAGGCACATGTGGATAGGGTGAACCCAAATCTTAGCTGCATCCTAGTCATATTGCCTTCCAGAATTTCTCCTACAGGGATTCTAATGCAGAGGTAAGATATTATTTTAGAGTGGATATTTATACCTAATAAACCAAGTAAAAAATTAAAAACTTATGTGGAAAAAGTCTCTGAATTAATTATAAAAGGTAAGCTGAGACTTCGTCAACTAGCAGGTATAGACCCAGCAGAAATTATAGTGCCTTTTACTACTGAAGAAATAAAAAAGGTATGGGAAGACAATGAACTGTGGCAAAGAGCTTGTGCTAATTTTTTGGGAGAAATTAATAGCAACTATCCCAAAAGTGGTAGACTTAACCTCATAAAGAGAACTTCTTGGATTCTTCCTAAAATTGTACGTGATGCTCCAATAACTGGAGCCCATATGTTCTATACTGATGCAAATAAATCAGGGAAAGCAGGTTACAAGTCAGATGAATTGAGTAAGGTGGAACAAAGCCCTTATAATTCTGTCCAGAAGGCAGAATTATATGCCATTCTTATAGTGCTAAGGGATTTTAAAGAACCTCTTAATATAGTTACAGATTCACAATATGCAGAAAGAGTTATCTTGCATATTGAAACCGCTGAATTTATACCAGGTGACACAGAGTTGACTTCATTGTTTATCCAGGTACAAGACATAATCAGGAACAGGCTTTGTCCGATGTACATAACACACATCCGGTCCCATACAGGTCTGCCTGGTCCTCTAGCCCAAGGCAACGCTTGAGATTGATCAATTATTGATTGGAAGTGTGTTGCAGGCCTCAGAATTTCATAAGAAGCATCATGTCAATAGTAAAGGCCTAAAGAAAGAATTTTCCATTACTTGGCAACAAGCTAAGGACATTATAAAGAGATGTCCTACTTGTTCTTTCTATAATCAAACACCGTTGCCTGCAGGGAGTAACCCAAAGGGTACTAAGAGAAATGAAATCTGGCAGATGGATGTGTTTCACTTTATGGAATTTGGTAAATTAAAATATGTACACCACACCATAGACACGTATTCAGGTTTTCAATGGGCTACTGCCCTGAGCTCAGAAAAGGCTGATTCAGTAATCACACATTTATTGGAAGTTATGGACATCATGGGTATACCTGCACAAATAAAGACAGATAATGGTCCAGCATATGTATCTAAGAAAATGAAATGCTTTTTTGATTATTATAATATAAAACACATTACAGGTATACCAAATAATCCTACAGGTCAGGCAGTTATAGAAAGATCAAATCATACTATAAAGGATATGCTGAACAAACAGAAAGGGACTGAAAATACCCCCAGAAATAGATTACATCATGCTTTATTAACCTTGATTTTTCTTAATGCTAATGAGAAAGGAACGACAGCAGCAGAAAGACATTGGATAATGGAATAGTCTGCTGAACTAAATCAACCGATTTATTTCAAAGATGTGCTGACCTCTCAATGGAAGCCAGGAGATGTGCTACGTTGGAGAAGGGGTTTTGCTCTTGTTTCCACAGAAGAAAAATTGTGGATACCATCAAAATTAATAAAGTTTTGATTTGAAGAGGAGCAACCTCTTGGAAAGGAGAAATGACAACTCATCCACAATGATGATATTCATACAGGTGGTAAGAAAAACATATAGAATGGGGGCAGGGTTCTGTTCTTATCTGCATAGGAAAACACTCATCTTTGAAAAATTCAAAGGACCCTGGATGTTTGGATACTGACAGATGGAAAAATGCCTGCCCAATAGGAAATATCAAGAAAACTGAATGGGTTGTGTAAGTAAAATATATTAAACCATATTTCTAAATTTATATAGCTGGTTTTGAAGTTGGACTCTGGCTCAGTCCCTCTCCAATTCCAAGCCTGTTGGTAAGAGAAAAACCCAGAGTTTCTGGAGTTTCTGTCTCATGTCAAGAGCCATGATATGGGACAGAAAGAAATATGAGTTTAGAAAATATCTTTACTTTTCTTCATATCTATCATACTTTTCATTGAATATATCTATCATGCCTTTCATTGAATATATATATATATATATATATATATATATATATATGTCTATATGATTAATGTTTAAGTTTTTTACAATAAACAATGAGTCTTCCCTGAAGTGACATTTGAAGTTTCCAGGAAGAAGATGGGGCCCCACAACAACAACTCTACCTGGTTGATATAACGTCATGATACTGATAGCTTTACTACAAGACCTGTTTTGGGTACCAACTGCACAAGATGATCCCCACTTGGTTTGCTGAAATGGTGCACATCTTGTACAACATTCTGGCCAGACCTCCACAAAATACTCAGAGACTATTTGCAATTTTAAAAGACATTGATCTTGAAATTTAACCATCATTTTACTTTCACAGGATCCCCCAGAAAGAACGTCACCCCCATGACAGCTGGAAGTAATTCTAGAGGACGACGTCCCCTCTCCCAGTGAAGTTTGCCCCTGGGTTTAGGGACATCATTTAGGGGTTGGGAGGTTGGGGGAGAAATTTTATAAGCTCAGGGATCATTTTGAAAAAAAAGAGGAATTGATGGGAGAATAGATTTATAATTGTGAGTTACTGTTTTTAGACAAATATATTGATATCGATTTTTGTATATTGATACAAAGTTAAATTATATTGACTATTGTATGCATGCATGTTTCTACCTCTGTTTAAAACATTTTTATGTATTGACATATATTGTATTGATATATATATATATATTGTATACATTTACCATATTGCAGTGTACATTTCCACCTCTGATTAAGATACTTATATATTGTTTGTATATTGATATATATTTACCATATTGCAAAGTATATTTGTACATTGTTTACATTTGGAGGTCATTGTCCTCATTTGTTTCACAGTCGTTTATTGTCTTAGTCTTTAAGTTAGATAGATATTGAGAATTATGTAGATTATAGTCATCTAAGTTTGTCATTTATAATTAGACTAATCAGGTTCTTTAGATATATAGAGATTATACTCAGTATAGATAGATAGTCTTCAACCTCTTCAAAGAGCTGTAGAAAATGGCCTTTAATCTAACTCAGAGTTTTGTGGTAGTGAGACACAATTGCTCCTGGCAACACCGCTCTATTCCCGAGAGAATGTTGAGCACCAAAGACACTCCACCTGGAGCCTTTCTTTTTGGCAGAACTGGCCTTTGGGCAAAGAAATGCCATACCTCAACCACTGACAGAGATACAGAGCATACATCAATGGATAAAACAGGACTGTCATATCCTGCCAAGACAGGGTAAGATGGTTTTGAAAAGTTGCTTGCCTTTGAAAATGGTATGTCAGTTATGTTAGGCCTTCGCCAAAGTTGGTTGCTTCGACGCTGCAAACATGACTTTGGGTGATTGCCCAGGTAGCTAGTTGTCTCTGTGATTTGTTGCATGTTTTGGAAGTTGTTTTACTGAACTTCCTAATTACCCAGGTAACATTATTTCCCTTCTCAGAGCTTCGATGGGGTTGAAGACTATATAAATGTAGTTACTTTTCTCTCACGACTTGGCCAAGTTATTTATTATACAAGACCTAAGCTAGTTAGAATAGGATATTTGTACTTATTGTATATAATTTTGTAGTAGGTTTAGAACTTTCTTACTTAAACAAAAGGGGGAGGTGTTGCGGGAGGTCCTTCCGCCCCTCCAACCAATAGCTGCTGAGATACCAGCCCATTGGGGTGTGGTTTCTCTCCCTTTAAAAGAAGCAGCTATTTCCTTCTGCTCTCTCTTCAATTCCTGCTCCGCTGGAGACTAGACTCCCTTCCTGGTTGCGCAGATGGCTGTTGTCTGGGACGGTGATCTGTAAGTTTTTTCCCCTTTAAATAAATAACACCCTATTAATCATAACTCCAAACTGGTGTGGCATTGTTTGTGACTTACGCCTTCACACATGTCTGAATGTGTGTGTGTGTGTGTGTGTGTGTGTGTGTGTGTGTGTGTGTGAAAACTGCTTGCTTAGAATCATGAATGCTCTAACCATAGCTCTCTAAGTGGAAGCATACCCAAGACCATTGACCGGCCAGATGTGGTGACTCCACTCCTCCCCGAATAGCTGACGGCAGTCACTACCCTCTTAGCTCTTTATCTAAAGAAAATGAGGCTCCCCATGAGTGCCATGATAAAAGGTCAGAGTGCTTCATTCCTGTCTCCAATGCAACAGCTCTTAAAGGCTTCTTGTCCTGTGTCTTTGCTAAACAAAAAAACTGCAGGGTAGTGAGCTTTAAGTACATGACACAGGCTTTCATGGTGGCCTTTTGACTTTGGAACATTAGATAGTCTGTCCACTAACAAGACACAATAGCAACAGAAATGTCAGTTTAAATGTCACCTAGGAATTCACTTAATGGTACATGCAAAAAGATGAAATTGTATGCCTTATATAAATAATAATTTATTTGGAAATACCTAAGTTTCCTTTGCTTTCTCATCTGTGTATCTGAAGAAAAGAATGGGCACTTCTTGTTGTACTATTGAAAACTCTTAGTTAATTTTGGTGTATGGGGTTTTTTATTTGTAACATTTTTATAATAAAGTTTAAAAAATAGAAAAAGAAAACTCATAGAAGGCTCTCTGTGTGAAATTTTTTGTTCCACTAATAGAATATATTTTCATGAGAAAAAAAAAGATTTCTACTCACAGAGTCAAAGTTAGTGTCCTGGTTTGGTATCTGTTGCTATGATAAAAAGTCCTGACAGGAAGCAACTTGTGGGACAAAGGCATTTATTCCAGCCTACAATTCCCGGCGATAATGTATCATTGTGGAATCAGTCTTGAGATTTCGAATGGTTATTCATCTGACAGCCACAGTCAAGAGAAGAGGGAAAATAAATGCATACATGTTCACCCGCTTGTTCACTTATGCTCAACTCCATCTCTATAAGATCCCGGAAACCCTGCCTAGGGGGTGCCACTGCTCACAGCAAGCTGAGCCTTCCCATATCTTTTAGCTTAGTTACTACAATCATCCATAGACATACCTGCAAACCAACCCAGTGTGGACAATTTCTTATCGAAACTGTCTCCCAGCTGATTCTAGGTTGTGTTGAGTTGATGATTAAAGTTAGTAATGACAACTAATGACTAAATTTTAAAACAATACATCAGAATAAGCAAAGTCCACCAGAAAATTATACTGTGGTCTTTAAAAGAACAGTTTTCAACTGCAAAAGGATTGATAAGCACTAAGAAAATTAAGGAGGTCATTTGAAATCAAAATATTCTGACATTATTTATACTTTGACTAATTTAGTGCAGTTTGAAGTGGTGGAAAGAGATATAACTACTAAGTGGTTGTAGAGCAAGAGTTTTCTCTTATTTTCTGAACTTCAACAATGCGTGAACTATTTTCATTAATGATCAGAAATTTCCCCCTAACCAACTATTTTAGTTTAAACCAAACAAAAGTTGTAGTGTCCCTTTAAGGAGAAGATGTAAAATGGAGATCTCGAAAGAATAGGTGAAAGATTGTGGCAGTCAATCTCCAGGCTCTGGGTCACAGAGTGACTGGAATATACATACGATTCCATCTGTATCTCCAGGACACTGGGCCCATATCAGTTTGCCCACATGACCAACAGGCAGAATGCCCTGGTTTCAGGTGATGACAAACCAAGTATTTAAAAAATCAACAGAATTCAAGGCAGAAAAATGTTTGGGCAAATCCGTCACGAAACTTCCACCTGGAAGGAAACTGCCTGTCTCTAGGCACTGTGGCAGATCATCTGTGAGGTGAAACCCCTGTCTCTCGGTACTTTAACTCATATAGGGTACAGAAAATAATATAGTGTTTGATTTCATAAAAGACATTACAGGCCGATCATGCCTAATTGGACCAGATGTTTGCTTGTTCCCTTGATTTAGAAAGACTTTACGATCCCATTTGCCATTGTTTTGTTTGCAAACCTATACAGCTAAAAGCTGAGTGCATAGAATACGATGTCAGAATGCCAGTGAGTAGGACTTTTTAACACAAGTTCCAAATGTGAACATACATTGGCAGTTACTTCCAAATGAGTTTTTTTTTTTAAATGACTCTCCTACTCGGTTCAGAAATTATGCAGGCAAATTCCTCCTTAGGGCTCAAACTCTATCAACTGACTAAAATCTAAGAGAAAGTTTCCTATTCTGTCTTTTTCCAGCTGGCTCCAGATTCCACCCCTAAAGACAACTGGGAAGCCGTCTGAGAAAAAGGCTGTCTCGTTTCCCTCCACAGTGTTCACTAAAGCTTTCCGTTAGGTGGAATAAAGTCTAAAGAATGAAGAAGGTGTTTCTGAAAGGGTCTCAGTTCCTACAACCCCCCTCAGGCTCCACTAAGACCCAGTAAGTCAGCGAAACCACTAGTCCTCCGCTACTCTCTCCTGCATCCTTCGCCCCGCCCTGCGGTAACCTAGGTTACAGCCACGCCCTTCCTCTGTAGCTGACCAGTCGTAAAGACTTGATGCTACCGGACAGGGTTTGCCTAGCTTGAAGCTCCCCGTTGGTCATTGATGAGTTCCTCTACTGTGGAAGTTCCAGAAGCGTGAGTGAGGAAGTAGCTAACCGGTACTTCGCGTGGGGGGGGGGGCGGGGCGGAAACTCACCTGCCAGAGCAGGGGGAGGGAGTTGCTGGCTTCCAGCTGCAGGAGGGACCCCCCCAGCTGTCCTCGGGGCCATGGTGCAGCCGAGACTTTAGGCTACCCCCAGGTGAGCGGCGATTGCGCCGCAGCCGACCAGGTGCATGCCGGTTAGCCGGCGAGGATGCAGCCCGCACCTGCGAGCATCCCAAGCGGCTTCCGCTGTGGCAGCCACAACCACAGCGCGACCCGAGGACGCGGTGCCAGCGGCTGCTGAATTTTCCCCTGTAGAGAGCCGAAGGAGAAAAAAACGAAGAAACCCCGCCAAAATCTCTGCTTGGTTTGTTTTTTGAGCTGGTCAAAACTAATTTTTTTGTGAAAATGCCCTGCACCTGTAATCGGAACAACTGAAGGCTATGGATCGGACCCCTGCTTGTACTTATTAATTTTCATCCTCGTCTCGGTTCTTTTCGGTGTTTGGCAACTTCAAAAACCAAAGGTAGGAGGGTCCAGCACCTCTACCCTTTCCTAAGCTCATTGGCAGAATCCCTTTGTCTGCCCTTTCATGCTTGGGGTCTGAAAAACATTTTGTCTTTAAACGTACGGACCCGTCTGATTTCATTTTGCCGCTACAACTGGAGGTGAGACCGGTGGAGAAAATAGTCAATGTTGCTGCTGAGAATGCTTTGCTGATACCCATCAATTCCCAGAGAACTCTTCTTGAAATCAGATCTGCTGTGCAGATATTGGTCTTAACCAGATAAAATAAACTACCTTGAAAGCTACGTTCTGGATTTTAGAAGCTGTTTCTGAAAAGAAAGGACTCCCTTTAGTTTGACTTGCTAATTGTTTTTACGTTTGAAGTTATGTCTTTTGTTTCTTTCTTTAATGGGATAAAGTCTTATGTAGACCATGCTCTTTGAAATTTGCCTTGTAGCCTAGAGTAATCCTCCAAGCACATTCTCAGCACTTCTGATTATTGAAAGCTGGGGATGGAACCCAGGGCTGTGTGCATTTGAGGCAAGCAGGCAATCTCCCATCTGAGCGACATTCCCAGACTTGAAGTTACTCCTCAGTAAGGGAGAAGTTTTACTAAAGTTCCTTGTGTATTCACTTCTTTCTTTCTTTCTTTCTTTCTTTCTTTCTTTCTTTCTTTCTTCTCTTTCTTTCTTTCTCAAGGGAAAAGTTTTGCTAAAGTTCCTGTGTATTCATTTCTTCTTCCTTCCTTCCTCCCTCCCTCCCTCCCTCCCTCTCTCCCTCCCTTCCTCCCTCCCTTCCTTTCTTCCTTCATTTCTTTCTTTTCTTAAATGTATTTGTTGGTGTATTTGTGGGATGGCCCAGTTGTGGAGGTCAGTTCCAACAGGCAAGTTGGAAGAGTTGGTTCTCTCCTTCCCTCTTGCATGCTGAGTGAGGACGGAGCACAAGGGATCAGTGCAGCTTTGGAGGCAAGCACCTTAGCAGAGCCATCTCTCTGACCCACCCTTCAGTATCTGTTGATGTCATGCTGTGACATTAGTAAAGCATTGCAAGCTGGGTACCTAACATATCCATAATATATGTATAAAGGGAACTTAGAATTATTGATTAATTAATTAATAACCAGAAAGTACTTTTATTGAGAAACACTTATTTTGGAAGAGTTATGACATACCATGTAGATGACCCCCCCCTTTGATTGTGGAAAATATTTTAGTTAAACAATGTGTCTAGACATATTTGTAGGGTGCTTTTGTTCACTAAACTTTTATTGGCTTCTCTTATAGTCCATATAGATAGTTCAGGCTATTAAAATATGACATTAAATATTTCTCATTTGTTAAGTTTTTAGGTTATTTGAAGTTTGTTGTCCAAATTTGGGTATAGCAATCTTAATATAAATATAACTTCCTCATTTAGTAGTCCTTGGAATATAGTATAGGAAGGTGAGTGAAATGTGTACCATTTCTACTTAAGACTTCTCTTAGTTGTGAGCTGCAGTTTCAAAGCACCTCTAACCTTTCAGACCAATTCTGATCTGCAGTGTAAACTGCCAACACCCCAAGTCAAGTCCCTCAAGTTCTGATAGGGATGTCTAATGGGGGGTGTGCAGGTGAGCCTGTCATACTGCACTGGATATGCAAGTCTAGACCTCAGACTGCTTCAACTGCAGATACTTGTCTTGTCTGCTCTCTCTGCCCTAAGAAAATGCCATAAACTGGACTGTGAAGATGGCTCAGCAGGTAACGCAATAGCCAGGAAAGCCTGACCCCGAGTTCCCCCTCTATAGCCAACATGAACAATGTCTATGGCAAGAGGAAGGTAGACACATAGTTGCCTAGAAGCTTGCCAGCCGTCTGGCCTGGCGTATGCAGCACAGCAGCAGAAACAAGAGAGACCTGGCTCTCAAGGTGGAAGGAGAGCTGATTTCCCAGAGTTGTCCTCTGACGTGCACACATGCACTCACACCTTCACCCACACCTGCACTCACACCTGCACACCTGTACCCACACCTGCACTCACACATGCACACCTGTACCCACACCTGCACTCACACCTGCACTCATACCTACACGCCTGCACACCTGTACCCACACCTGCACACATGCACTCACACCTTCACCCACACCTGCACTCATACCTGCACACCTGTACCCACACCTGCACTCACACATGCACACCTGTACCCACACCTGCACTCACACATGCACACCTGTACCCACACCTGCACTCACGCCTGCACACCTGTACCCACACCTGCACACATGCACTCACACCTTCACCCACACCTGCACTCATACCTGCACACCTGTACCCACACCTGCACTCACACATGCACACCTGTACCCACACCTGCACTCACACATGCACACCTGTACCCACACCTGCACTCACGCCTGCACACCTGTACCCACACATGCACTCACACATGCATACCTGCACTCACACATGCACACCTGCACTCACACATGCACACCTGTACCCACACCTGCACTCACACACGTGAAAGCACATGTTTATGAACTGAGTGCCTTCAACAGGAATTTATTTTTTCACAGTCCTGAAAACTATTTTGGAGTCAGATATCATGGGGGGCCAGAGGGGTTGCTCTCTGGGGAGGGTGCTCTCAGGTCACAGGTGGCCATGCTTTTGCTGAATCCTCAGGTTGTTGCCCATCTCATTTTGCGATCACCAGCCCTGTGAGACTATGACCTCATTTTACCTAAGTCACTTCCCATCAGCCTTATGCCCAAATATGGCTGTTGGCATTCGAGGTTAGGTTTCAGCCTCTGAGAGGGGAGCACACCTAGGTACTCCCCCAGGTGTACTCCTAGGTATGGTCAGACTTCAATGTCTGCAGTTAGAGAATGCTTTAGATCAAGGACGCAGAGAAGGAACAACGGCAAAGGACCTGGCACCAGGATTTCACAGGAAATTACAAAGAACAAAGTGAATGCCCGGGAAGGAGGGTTTCGGGGAACATTGTGACTGGTGTCCATTTGTTGTCACCCTTTCTGTCACGTTTCACAAGTAGAAAGGTCATTGGGAGCTCAGTGATTTCACTGCAGTTGAAGGACTAAAGCCAGAACAGAACTGTTCAAGTGGGAATGTGTGGTGGAAGCTTAGAATCCAGAGAATCTTTGAGTTTTGAAGATTTGACTCTGAAAGGCCCTGGGAAATGATAGCACCATGGGCAGAGAAGACTGAGATTACAAAGGCTTTGTTTTGTGTTTAAGGTTAGAGGTTTTAGCTAGAGCATATCTTCAAGATCGCTCTCATTCATTCTGTAACTATGATTTTATTTAACCCTCTGTCAAATGCCGAGTACAGGAGATTCCCTCTGTGGACGAGGACACTGAGGCAGAGAGAAGTGCCCACAGGGCTGCCGTGCTGTGGCACGTGACTGCAGTGGTGGCTGTGGTGGTTCCTTTTTCCTGTCACATGGTTTATGGCTGCTCGTCATGGAACTTTCCTCCTAGCAGCACTCTGTGAGGACACTTGGTCTGCATCAGTCCTTGGCACACACGATGCTGGTCCTCACTCAGACATGATTCTGTGGGCAAAGATAGTATGGGAATGTTTTGTTTTGTTCGAGGAGGGTACTTTTGGTTGTCCTGGAGCCTCCTCCTTGGACACACACTAAAGGTGTGTGCTCTCACACCCCTCTAACTCCAGGTCCAAGGACTCTAGCGCCCTCTTCTGGCCTCAGCAGATGCCCACACAATGCACATACCCACACACAGACACAAACATACATAAAATTTTTTAAAAAGTAAATCTTTTTTAAAAATTGCAACTAAATATTTTGGAAATGCCAAGCAGGATTAGAAATCATTTGAAAACATAAGAAATAAAAATATTGATCTTTGTAGTTTTAATATCAGAATCTAAAGTAATGTGTTCTTTTGTTTTTCAAGGCTGGAATACACATAAAGGCATGGCTTATTGCCGGTATCTTTGTGCTGTTGACAATCCCAGTGTCCCTCTGGGGGATTGTGCACCATTTAGTGCATTTCACACAACCAGCTCTTCAGAAGCCCATAATAAGGTCAAATCTTAATATATTTGCTACGACTAATGTTGACTGACATAATTCATAAACATGACATTAAATGTTATTTTATGTTTTACTTTCGATAGGATACTGTGGATGGTCCCAATATACTGTTTGAGTAGTGTAAGTATATTTTATTGTATTGCATTAAGAATTCTTGGGCTGGAGAGATGGCTCATCTCTCTCTCTCTCTCTCTCTCTCTCTCTCTCTCTCTCTCTCTCTCTCTCTCTCTCTCTCTCTCTCTCTCTTTATTTTTGAGATAGGGTTTCACTGTATTTCTGGCTGTCCCAGAACTCACTCTGGAGACCGGGTTGACCCTGAACTTAGTCTCTCTCTCTCTCTCTCTCTCTCTCTCTCTCTCTCTCTCTCTCTCTCTCTCTCTCTCTTTATTTTTGAGATAGGGTTTCACTGTATTTCTGGCTGTCCCGGAACTCACTCTGGAGACTGGGCTGACCCTGAACTTAGACAGGGCTCCCAGTTTTTTGACAGAGGTTTCTGTCTCCCCCAGTCCTACAGCTGTTCAGTCCCAAAGAAACACACAGAACTCTACATTAATTATGAACTGGTTGGCCTATTATCTCGGGCTTCTTATTAACTCATCCTTATATCTTACATTAGCTCGTAATTCTTGTCTGTGTTAGCCACATGGCTCAGTACCTTATATCAGTGAGGCAGTTTCATCTTGTTTCCTCTGCAGCTGAGTGAGGACTGCAGACTGAATCTTTCCTCTTCCCAGAATTCTCCTGTTCTCATCGCCTCACCTATACTTCCTGCTTTATTAAAATATGATTGACAGGGTGCAGACCATTGTCCCACAGCACCTGTCTGTCTCCCTAGTGCTAGAATTAAAGGCATATAGCACTGCAACTGGCTAAGCTCACTGTTTTTAATGTTGGCAAAGAAGATACTGTAATGAAAAATGAAGTTGTTTCAAATATTTCTCATGTGTAGCTCTTTCCTGCGAGTGTCTTAAAGACAGTTGTAGGCATATTGCAGGGATGTATTCTCTCACCACTACTCCTTAATATATGCTTGGAATTAATAATAGTGACAGCCCTGGAGGTTGAGGAGATGGGGGTGCAGATAAGAGAACCTCCATGAGTTCAAGACCAGCCTGGTCTGTATAGTGAGTTCCAGAGTGCAGACCTGGGGTCAGGGGCTGTTTTACAGGTATCTGCTCCAGGGTTGGCTGAACCCATGGATGCAGATTCTCCAGGATCACTATCACGCTTTTCCGTTATTATTTTGTCACCTCGCCCCCCAAAAGAGGAGAAAAAGGAAAGGACAAAAGACTTTCCACAGTGGATGTAACTACTGGTGATTAGTTATAAGAACATGGCTTTAGCCAGGTGTGGTATTACACACCTTTAATCCCATCCCTCAGGTGGAACTCTGTGAGTTGGAGGCCAGCCTGGTCTACCTAGTGAGTTCCAGAATATCCAGGTTACGTAGACCCTGTCTGGAAAAAAAAAAAACAAGAAAGAAACACACACACACAGATGTCTTCAGGAGTATTTTCTGTGATCATTTTTCCCTTAATTTCGGATAATTTGAGAACACAGTTAATTAACTTTTTATATTCCTTATTTGCCCCAGCACTTAACCTTTTTTGTTAGCTGTATTGAAGCTGCTTGTTGCACATCAAGGCATGTGTTACAGGGCTGGGGATGCAGCTCAGTGATGGAATGCAGCCTTGCATTCCCTGGCCTCCTCCCCAAGTGAATCCATTCTGGATTATGGTAGTTTGCGGCAAGCATGGGACACGATCTCCAGGCTCTAGAGTTAGCTTCTGTGAGTGGGGTGAATCCATGTTATGTCGGCAACAGGTCTTTAACGTCTTGTTTTCTCGTAGTGGCTATCTTTGAAGTATCCTAAAATCGCCATCTATGTGGATGCCTGGAAGGACAACTACGAAGCTTTCGTCCTTTATAATTTTATGACATTACTCAGGAACTACCTACAAATCCGATTCCCCAATGTGAGGGTACACCTGGAAACTAAAGGTCAGCAACAGCATCTCCCCACTCTGTACTGCTGTCCACCATGGGCAACAGGAAAGTAAGTATGTTTGTCTTTAGTGAGCCTCCGCGTGGGCTTTAAGTATTAGTCAGCTGTTTTCATTGTTTGTTGTTTTGTTTTCTTTTTATGTTGCAAGTAATCACTCCAGTAGAAAAGTTCATCAGTGAATTGTAGGAGAAAACCTTAGAAATCATTTAGTCAGCATCCTTTTTACAGCTGGGAATAGGAGCCTTCGTGATCTTGTCTGTGATTACACAGCTAATTGTCTCACTGCTGGGACAAAATGACTGACAATAGCAAATAAGGAACAGAGTTTGTGGGGCCAGTCCATTGTGATGGGAAGGTGTGCGGCTGGAGCTCCAGGCCACAGCCTGGAGAATATGCTGCCACCCTCGGTGGCTCCCTTGTCCCAGGAAATCTTTCTGGGAACACAGTCTTACATATGCACAGGTACATATGCCCAGTTGATCTGTGCCTCAGTTTCTCTCCTGGAGTGTGTGTGTTAGAGCTTTCATTGTCACTTCTAGCAAAAATTTCTGAGATAATCGGGTTTATTTGCACTGTTGATGAGATCATTGGGCCCAGTTGATTTGAGGTATATCATGGCAAGATTGGGAAACAAGGAAAGACCAAGGTCCCAGTACTTTCTACTCCTGTTACACACGTTGTGACTTTAATTTGGAGGCTTTGAGATGCTCTGATGCCACTGAATAGTTGAGCTTTGGTGTTCTCTTCTCTTGCAGAATGCTATATGATTGGTGCAGATTGGGAATATTGCAGTATACTCTGGTCAGATCAGTCACCACTGTGACGGCGTTGTAAGTGTGACCTTTCTGGAGTTGGGTTTATTTTATCTTCTTGATATATTCCAGGGAATACAGCTCAGTTAATAAGAGTGTTTGCTTTGTATGCACAAAGCCTTAGATTTAATTGCACAGAAACCAAGTGTAGTGATTCATGGCAAATAATCCTAGCACTTCAAGGTAGATTTGGGAGAATTGAGAATTCAAGTTCAGACTGGGCCCAGTCTTAAAATATAATTTATGTTCTTAAATGGGAAAAAACAAGTACAAAATCAATGTTGATTAATAATGTAAATCCATATGTAAAAGCTGGATTCTATTACAGTGAACAATGCAAGAACTGTCACAAGATTTACATTCTTTTGAGAGCAGGCTGTAAAACACAAAAAATAAAAACTCCTTTGGGTTAACCAAGCAGGTTTATTTTCTACCTTGTTAAGAGTTACTAGGAGTTGGGCGTGGTGGCACACACCTGTAATCCCAGCATTTCGGAGGCAGAGGCAGGAGAATCTCAGTGAGTTCGAGACAGTCTGGTCTACAGCCAGGGCCACACAGAGAAACCCTGTCTCAAAAAAAAAAGTTTTATTAGGAGCACTGTCTTTTGTTACAAGGAGCAGGGGCCCCTTATTTGTCCCAGCCACCCAGCTAGCTTACACCTGAAATAACCACACAGAAACTATTGGTAAAAACTGCTTGGCCATTAGCTCTAACTTCTTATTGGCTAACTCTTACATATTAGTTTAACCCACCTCCATTAATCTGTGTATCGCCACGTGGCAGTGGCTTACTAGAGATTCTAATCAGCGTCCATCTCAGGTGGAGGATCATGGCTTCTCTCTGACTCTGCTTTCTTCCTCCCAGAATTTAGTTCTGTCTTCTCCACCTACCTAAGTTGTGCCCTATCAACTAGGCCAAGGCATTTTCTTTATTCATTAACCAAGGAAAGCAACACACCTTTCATCCCAGCACTGAGGAGGCAGAGGGAAGCAGCTCTCTGTGAGTTTGAGGCCAGCATGGTCTACATAGACCGGGTCTCAAACACAGACAAAAAGCATCTGACGTCAAATAAGAAGCATAATCAAACTACCTCGGAAATGTTCCCTAAAAATATCCAGTGTCAATTTATGTGATTCCTTGCATGAAATTCAGAGTTCTGCAGCTCACAAAGTACAGACAGACACACTGAAACAAACCAGGTCAGCTCTTTATTCTACCTTTGAGCTGGAGTGCTTTATGGCTTAAGATTTGTTTGTTTCCTGCTTAGAAAATGGACAAGTGCAAAAGCCAGTACTTAGGCTAATAATTACTTGGCGGGGGGGGGGGAGGGTCTAGGTCTGCAGATACGCATATGCCAGGTAGTTTACAGGGAAAAGGTGAACTGGAATCAATGTTTATCCGTCACACTTTCCAAAATCAGGCCTTGTCTTTTGAAGTTAGTGATGATTCTCTAGTTAAATGATGCTGAGTTTGTCATTCCTTTGAGGTAGAAGGAATAATCATATCATACACATCTAGAAGAATGTTTCTCTGTCCGTGACCAGAGTCAAGAGATGATCCTTAGCGCTGCTGAAGTAAATGGTCTCAGAAATCTAAGTAGTGCTGCCATCATACCTTACATGTGTGTTCAGGGTTAAGAGCACCCTGTACTCCTGCAGAGGACTGCAGTTCAGTAAAATCTAGGGCCAGCATGGCCAGCACCCTTTTCCGGCCTCCAAAGGCACTGCACACACATTGTGCACAGGTCTGCATGCACGAGAATATTCATATACATAAAATAAGTCTCTAAAGGAGACATATTAAGATATGGGTTTGCTTGGTTAGTCCTAAAGTTGAGTTTTGCCATTTTTTAGGGTATGTGAGATTATAGGAATCCACGAGGAAGGGAACGTTAGTATCTTCAACGCATGGACGTACTTATTTCTATTAAATAACCTGTCACAAGTGGTAAGTACATCATCATTCCCCGTCGCTGTACTGAGTTAGTTTCTGTTGCTGAGTGTTATCAGGCACTTTTCTTGAGAAAAATACTACCTTTTCATTTGTACATGTTACTTGAAACAGCTTTAATGTATATAAAAGTACAGTAATGTGTTCATGAATGATTTGGTGATGTTTCCCTGTCCGTGGACACCTGTTTGCCCTTATTACCGCATAGCTGTGGGTAAAAGCATCGGGTGCTTCTAAATGAGCAGAACATAACACAGTCAGCCTGTTCAGTTAGAGGGAAAGTCTAATTGGTGCAAAAGGATAAAGTTTAAATAAAAATGGAAAGATTCACCAGGTGGTGGTGATACAGTCCTTTAATCCCAGCATAAAGGCAAATCTCTGAGTTGGAGACTAGCTGGGTCTACAGAGTGAGTTCCAGGACAGCCAGGGCTACACAAAGAAACCCTCAAAAAAGAAGAAGAAGGAGGAGGAGGAGGAGGAGGAGGAGGAGGAGGAGGAGGAGGAGGAGGAGGAGGAGGAGGAGGAGGAGGAGGAGGAGGAGGAGGAGGAGGAGGAGAAGGAGAAGAAGAAGAAGAAGAAGAAGAAGAAGAAGAAGAAGAAGAAGAAGAAGAAGAAGAAGAAGAAGAAGAAGAAGAAGAAGAAAGAACTCAATACTCAATTGTCTTTTCTGTATTTAGAATTAAAGGAAAATAAAGACTGAAGATTTTTTGGTTTTTGTTTGTTTTGATTTTTCTCTGTGTAACAGTCATGGCTGTCCTGGAACTTGCTTTGTAGACCAGGCTAGCCTGAAACTCACAGAGATCTGCCTTCCTCCACCTCCCAAGTGCTGGAATTAAAGGCATGCACCACCACTGCCCGCCAAGACTGAAGTTTAAAAAAAATGGGTGCTGTTGTAGGAACTTAAGGGCTGTAAGGAGTGTCTTTGGGTGGTGCTTCCCACAGTGCAGTAACTGAAATACAGTGGCCCACACACAGTGTTGGAAGTTTATAATGGTTCTGGGCGTGGCAGCGCATGCCTTCAGTCCCAGAAGGTGGGAGGCAGGGGCAGGCAGATCTGAGTGTGAGGCCAGCGTGGTCTACGAAGTGAGTTCCAGGACAGCCAGTGCTACACAGAGGAACCCTGTCTCAAAACACCCAAAACAAACAAAACAATTTTTAATGGAAATAAATGTGGTGTGTCTCCAGAGATTTCCCTCGTGTTTGCCTTCATGACCCGTAGTCCTTTTTCTGGAAATGTAGTCTAAAGAAATGGTCAGAAGTGCTTTTGCCTTCCGGGATGTAATACCCATGATAAGAAAGGCCTGGAAACGCTCTTCATTGTGGGCATAGTTTGTTCATCCCATTGGCATTTAGATAGACAATAAAAGTAAAATTTAAGAAAAACGCACCAAAGTTAGCTACTTTTAGTTGAAACAATATTGGGGAACAAAATTTTATTTTAGTTCATGACAGATGTTAGAAAATTGGGTTGTGACTGGTGGGATATGGAGTGTTTGCCTAGCACACGTAGCCCTGGGTGTGATCCCAGCCAGCAGGGTAACAGTTCATATGTGCAGAGAAATGGCTCGGTGCCGAGAGTCAGTTTGTTTTGGTTTCTGTTGTTGCTGTTGCTTTTGAGTTTTTGAGACAGGGTTCCTCCATAGTTTTGGAGCCTGTCATGAAATTTGGTCTGTAGACCAGGCTGGCCTCGAACTCACCGAGGTCCACCTGCCTCTGCCTCCTGAGTGCTGGTATGAAAGGTGTGTGCCACCACCGCTAGGCCTTCAATTTCTTTTATTGTTTTTTTTTAACTGTACTAGAGCTAGAACCCAGGGCCTGTGAGTGTAGAACATGCGCCTTGCTTGGCCCTGACTCCACTGCAAGGATCTGAAGAAGGGTCCTTACTGCTTTCCTGTCCTGGAGTAGTTTATTTTTTATTTTTATTTTTTATTAATTTATTTATTTATTAAAGATTTCTGTCTCTTCCCCGCCACTGCCTCCCATATCCCTCCCACTCCCCCAATCAACCCCCCCTCATCATCCCTAAGAGCAGTCAGGGTTCCCTGCCCTGTGGGGAGTCCAAGGACCTCCCACCTCCTTCTAGGTCTATTAAGGTGAACATCCAAACAGCATAGGCTCCCACAAAGCCATTATGTGCAGTAGGATCAAAACCCAGTGCCATTGTTTCTGACTTCTCAGCAGTCCTCATTGTCTGCTATGTTCAGTGAGTCCAGTATTATCCCATGCTTTTTCAGACGCAGTCCAGCTGGCCTTGGGGAGTTCCCAAAAGAATATCCCCATTGTCTCAGTATATGGGTGCACCCCTCATGGCCCTGAGTTCCTTGCTCGTGCTCTCTCTCCTTCTGCTCCTGGTTTGGACCTTGGGGTTGTAGACTGGTGCTCCAATGTGGGACCCTCTCTCTGTCTCCTTTCATCGCCTGATGAAGGTTAATATCCAGGAGGATGTCTATATGTATTTCTTTAGGTTCATCTTCTTATTTAGCTTCTCTAGGATCACGAATTATAGGCTCAATGTCCTTTATTTATGGCTAGAAACCAAATATGAGTGAGTACATCCCATATTCCTCTTTTTGGGTCTGCTTACCTCACTCAGGATAGTGTTTTCTATTTCTGTCCATTTGTATGCAAAATTCAAGAAATCCTTGTTTTTTACTGCTGAGTAGTACTCTGATATGTATATATTCCATACTTTCTTCATCCATTCTTCCATTGAAGGGTATCTAGGTTGTTCCTAGGTTCTGGCTATTACAAACAGTGCTGCTATGAACATAGTAGAGCATATACTTTTGTTGTATGATAAGGCCTCTCTTGGGTATATTCCCAAGAGTGGTATTGCTGGGTCCAGGGGTAGATTGATCCCGAATTTCCTGAGAAACCGCCACACTGCTTTCCAAAGTGGTTGCACAAATTTGAATTCCCACCAGCAATGGATGAGTGTACCCCTTTCTCCACAACCTCTCCAGCAAAGGCTATCATTGGTGTTTTTTATTTTCGCCATTCTGACAGGTGTAAGATGGTATCTTAAAGTTGTCTTGATTTGCATTTCCCTGATCGCTAAAGAAGTTGAGCATGACTTTAGGTGTCTTTCGGCCATTTGAACTTCTTCTGTTGAGAGATCTCTGTTCAGCTCAGTGTCCCATTTTATAATTGGGTTGATTAGCCTTTTACGGTCTAGTTTCTTGAGTTCTTTATATATTTTGGAGATCAGACCTTTGTCAGTTGTGGGGTTGGTGAAGATCTTCTCCCAGTCAGTGGGTTGCCTTTCTGTCTTAGCAACAGTGTCCTTTGCTTTACAGAAGCTTCTCAGTCTCAGGAGGTCCCATTTATTCAATGAGGCCCTTACTGTCTGTGCTGCTGGGGTTAAACGTAGGAAGTGGTCTCCTGTGCCCACGTGTTGTAGATTACTTCCCACTTTCTCTTCTATCAGGTTCAGTGTGTTCGGACTGATATTGAGGTCTTTAATCCACTTGGACTTGAGTTTTGTGCATGGTGATAGACATGGATCTATTTTCATTCTTCTACAGATTGACATCCAGTTTTGCCACCACAATTTATTAAAGATGCTCTCTTTTTTCCATTATATACTTTTAGCTCCTTTATCGAAAATCTGGTATTCATAGGTTTGTGGGTTAAAGTCTGGGTCTTCTATTCGATTCCCTTGGTCAACTTCTCTGTTTTTATGCCAATACCAAGCTGTTTTCAATACTGAAGCTCTGTAATAGAGTTGGAAGTCAGGGACGGTAATGCCTCCAGACTATCCTTTATTGTATAAGATTGTTTTGGCTATCCTGGGTTTTTTGTTTTTCCATATAAAGTTGATTATTGTCTTCTCAAGGGCTGCGAAGAATTTTGATGGCATTTTGAACTTAGTAAAAATGGCAATTTTACCAAAAGCAATCTATACATTCAATGCAATCCTAAAGTAGTTTAAATGAGCATAAAATGTCTTATCATTTTAATGGGGAAAGTAAGCTTCCAGAGATGCTTCTTGCTGTTGAAGTCCTGGTTGGTTATTAGAACTGACTCTAACGTCATGAACATTTATTCTAAGAAGTCAGGCCAGCTGGACTAACAGACTGCTCTCAAGGAAATTTGTATGATGTAGATTTCATGGTCACAATTTTACTGAAACTGTACTTATTTAAGTGTTGATTTATAAACCTTGTATGTATGTGTGTTGTGTAAATGTTACACAAGAGACTAGCTAATAATAATAATAATTGAGTTTTTATAAAAAGTGATGGTAATTTGTGTTTAAAAGCTTAACAGGTATGTTTCCCTTCTCTTTCGACTGAAGGAAATCTTTTCTTCTCATGTCATTTGTTTATTGCTTGAGTTACAGTATGTGAATACTTAGAAACACGTTCAGAAAAATGGTCCATATGTCTAGAGAAATTTCACATGTATACCTCTGCAGTAACGTATTAAAAGCACTAAAACATTGACTAATCAGCCTTAAGTTCCACCTGGAATGTTCCTGTAGAGCAGGCTCCGGTTTCGGCTTTAAGAGTCAGTCCCTGTCTTCCTACTGCAGAATGATGAATGTTGCCTTTGTTTCTAGGTTGCCTTGCACTGCCTCTGGCTGTTCTATGCAATGCTGGAAGAAGAGCTCAGACCTCTAAAACCTGTTGAGTTTTCTTTGTATCAAATTTCTTTGTATCAAAGCGGTAGTCTTTCTCTCATTCTGGTAAGTATTGCGTGCTCTTAAATATTCTTTCTTTATAAATGCCAATAAAACTGTTGTTTAAGGGAGTTTTTTACAGTAATGTGAAGACAGTGCCAGACTCAGTGGTCCCAGCCCTTGAGAAACTGAGGCAGGACCACCCATTCCAGGCCAGTCCTTGGGCTGGTGAGAGGCTCAGCAGTCAGAGTTTGTGCATATCCAGAGGACCGTAGTTTGTCCCCAGCAGCCTTGTATGGTGACTCACAACCTCATGTCACTCTAGTTCAAGGGACCCGAAGCCCTCTTCTGACCTCTGTGACACATGCACATACTTGCACAGTCTCAGTCTCTCTCTGTCTCTGTCTCTCTCTCTCTCTCACACACACTCACACACACACACAAACACAGACACATTTGCGTGCACGCACATAGCAATGTTTTTTAAACCCATCCATTTAGCTTTTGTAAGATTTACAAAATCAGGGCTGGAAAGATGGCTCAGCAGATAAGAGCCCTTGCTATTCTTTCGGAGGATCTGGGTTGAGTTCCCAACATCAACAAAGTTAGTGGTCACAACCCTCTGCAGTTTCAGATCCAGGTGATTCTAATGCCCTCTTCTGGTATCTGCAGATACTCGACTTGTATACACGTATGCAGGCAAAACTCACACAAAACTAAATATTAAAAAATAGTTTTTAAAAGTATTTTTAAAACACAATCTTAGTCCTGTGTGGTGGTATATACCTGTAGTCCCAACACTCAGGGTAAACCAAGAGAATCTCACATTGAGTTTGATGACAGCCTGCTCTCTATGGCAAGTTGTAGATTAGCCTATGCCACAGTGTGCGATCTTGTATCTAAACAATCAAAGAAGTAGTCAGATGGCCACTGTGACTATGTGGGAGTGTCATATATCAATCTGTTGATTTCATTGGTTAAGCAATAGAATAAACTGCTTGGCCCGATTGGTTAGAACATAGGTGGGTGGAGTAAACAGAAGACAATGCTGGGCGGAAGAGGAAGTGAGCTCAGAAAGCATGCAGCTCCGCTCAGAGCCAGACGCCTCAGACAGAGATGCCATGCTCCCCTCGCTATAGCTCTGCTCTCTGAGGCAGAGGCATGAAGCTCCGACCCAAGATGGACGTAGGCTAGAATCTCTCCGGTAAGCACACCTTGGGGTGCTTAAACACATTATTAGAAATGGGTTAAGAGGCTGAAACTATGGGCCAAGCAGTGCTTAAAAGAATACAGTGTCCGTGTAATTATTTCAGGCATGAGCTAGCCGTGTGGGCGGCCGGGGTGCTGGGGACGCAGCCCCGCCGCTCCTATTTCAACAAAAAGATGAAGATAATTTGAGATAGCCTAACTATCTTGATACCATCGTTAAAATTATAGTTCTGCTGGGTGTAGTAGTGTACCCTTTAATCCCAGCACTCCCTAGGGAGGCAGAAGCAGGTGGTTCTCTATGAGTTCAAGGCTAGCAAGGTCTACATAGCAAGTGTGAGGCCAGTCAGAGGTACATAGTGTGACCCTGTCTCAAAATGAATAAAATAAACTGTTTAAAATTATGATTGTCATGAATAAAACAGTATCAGTTTAGGAGAAGACATTTAATGGCGTGAGGAAATGTTTATCAGTGTGTGTCCTTTAAAATACAAGGTAGGGATGGAGATACCTTTGAGTGTCCTCATAGTGTAGACAAGGCCCTACTGTCTGTCCTTGGTGTCACAAAGCAAGCAAACAAACCTAGACATGGTGTTAGATTAGTAACAGGGTAGGTAATAGGAGTTACATAGACAAACCTATCGAGTTTAGCAGTTCAGTAAGGGGAAAAGAGAAAAATTCATGGAACTGCACTGCCAGAGCAATGATTAGCATCTGAGGGCACACATCATGTGCAGTCTTCTACAGACGTCATTTATGCTAGAAAAACTTCTGGAACTCAACAGTATTCTAATTCAGATAACCCGTAAGCTGGCAGGATAGCTCACAGGGAAAGGCCCTTGCTGTGTACACCAAAGAATTGAGATTGATCCCCAGAACACAGCTGCCCTCAGGGACCCTGCCACACTGATCATAAAGGGAGGGGGAATAAGACAGAGTAGTAGAGCCGTGGCGTGGGTCAGCAGGTGATGTGGTAGTGATTTCTTATCAATAAAGAAACTGCCTGGCCCATTTGATAGGTCCACCCTTAGGTGGGTGGAGAAAACAGAATAGGATTCTGGGAGAAGGAAGCTGAGGAGTCTCCATGATGTTCCCATGCCAGGCAGACGCAGGTTAAGATCTTCCCTGGTAAGCCAGCTCGTGGGCCATACAGAATAATAGAAATGGGTTAGATTAATGTGTAAGAGCTAGCCAATAAGAAATACAGATAATGGGCCAGGCAGTGTTTAAAAGAATACAGTTTCCGTGTAATTATTTCGGGGCATAAGTAAGCCATGCGGGCAGCGGGGTGGCGGGACGCAACAGCCCCGCCGCTGCTACCAATTAAAAACTGCGCCCATGTTCCCAAAATATTGTTTATAAATGTTCTTTTACATTTAAAGGGGGATATGATATAGATATGAATAATTTGCATTGGTATGGATTTTAAGGTCAATTTTGTTACATGTATATGTATTTCTGATCTTGATTAAGGTATTGTGATTGTGTAATTCATTTAAAAATGTACTGTATAATTAGGAAATATAGGTTGTTAATGGATAATCATTGATAATAGTCAGCTTGTAGTCATGTTAGTTGGATTTTCTAAATATATAGAGATATATTTCAGTCAGATAATGCATTCTTCAATATCTTTCAAAGACTGCAGAATATGGCATTTAATGTTTTAATAACTTAGGGTTTTTCATGACAATGAGACACGTCTGCTCCTGGCAGCACCAATCTATGTTGAGAGGAAGATGGGCATCAAAGAGGATCCTTATGGATTTGGATAGCCATTTGGGCAAGAAACTGCTCTTGCCTGGACTGATGCATAAACTGGACACAAAGAACCCACAGACAGAGGACTGCTGAACTTGCCTAAAGGTGAGATGGTCTTTCGGGGTTCCTGATTCATGAAAAAGTCTACGAGACATTCTGCAGGACAGCAAAAAGTGACTGAACTGTCTTTAAAATTTCCTGCTTCATGGAAATGTCTGCTGGATACTGTGGGCCTGAAGGCCGAAGATGGATGCCCCAACGGTACAAAGGAACTTTGGGTGACTGTCCAGGCAGCGAGATGTCTCTGTCATTTCTAGAGCTTTTGACTTCCTGTTTACTTAGGTAGTTTTATATCCTTCTGGAGTCTTTGATGGAGTTAAAGAATGGATAGTTATAGTTTTCCTTAGTTATGATAAAAGATAAAGTAGATATTGTAACTGTAATTCTTACTTGATAACTGTTTTGTTATATGTAATTTTATTATGTTAAAGTTAAAGCCTTTCTTTTTTGTTTAAACAGAAAAAGGGGAAATGATGTGGTAGTGATTTCTTATCAATAAAGAAACTGCCTGGCCCATTCGATAGGTCCACCCTTAGGTGGGTGGAGAAAACAGAATAGGATTCTGGGAGAAGAAAGCTGAGGAGTCTCCATGATGTTCCCATGCCAGGCAGACGCAGGTTAAGATCTTCCCTGGTAAGCCAGCTCGTGGGCCACACAGAATAATAGAAATGGGTTAGATTAATGTGTAAGAGCTAGCCAATAAGAAATACAGATAACGGGCCAGGCAGTGTTTAAAAGAATACAGTTTCCGTGTAATTATTTCGGGGCATAAGTAAGCCATGCGGGCAGCGGGGTGGCGGGACGCAACAGCCCCGCCGCTGCTACCAATTACAACAAGCAGGAAGAGAGGCTTGCCGTTGCCAAGCCTGACGAGGGGAATTCCACCCAAGAGCCCACGGTAGAGGGAAAGAAATGGCGCCAGCGGGTTGTCCTCGGATCTCACATACTCGGCTGAAAACAGTCATTTTTTTGATCCTAGTAATTATCCAGGTGTGATGGCACGTGCCTTTAGTCTCAGCACTTGGGAGGCAGCAGTAGCCAGATCTCGTGTTCAAGGCCAAGGCCAGGTTGGTCAACATAGCAAGTTCTAGAACAACCAGGGTTGCATATAAAGACCCTGTATCTAAACAAATAAATAATAAAATAATGTCCTAGTAGGCACATGTGAACTCACTGTGAGAACGCAGAATCTAATTATTTGTACCTGGTTTCAAAACAACAACAAAAAAAGATATGTAAATCAAATGCTGAAGTTCTGAGAATACATAATGAAATTCATCTTATGAAGCTAATACATTTGTAAGGCAAGGTGCATATAATTTAATGTAAACACAGTTTGTTTGGGAGTATGTCCTGAAGGCAGGATAGTTTGGAGTCCTAGGATACACTGAGGCCTTAACTGTTTGTGGTTGCATATTTTAATCTTTTTGTGTATATTTTATGTATGTGTTTATTGTGAGTAGGAACATGCCCGTGTCATGTGTGCATGTGGAGATGAGGCGCTTTGGGTGTCTGTGTCTTGCATTGAGGTGAGGGTCTCTTAATTGTTCACTGTACACTCACAAGGCTTGCTGGCCTGCAGCTTCCCCGGACTGTGTCCCACCTCTCAGCTCCCCTCAGGAATGCTGGTTTATGTGTGTGTGTGCTACATGCCCGCCTTACCTGGTTTCTGTGCTTCTCACTTAGGACCTTCCTCACTCTTGTACAACAAGCGCTTCGCCTACCGAGCCACCTCCCTAGCCCCTAATTGCATAAAACAGCTGGTCATTTCATGATTTAGATTTGACATTTACCTCTTCTTGACATCCAGGCAAGCAGCAGTTATAACTGTGTTGCTAAAAGTTGGAATAATTTCAAAGACACTTACGCGGGATTGGCAAAGTGCTGAAGCTATTGCCACAGGCCTGCAGGTAACTAGGGCTGTCTCTGAACTCTGGGGTTTTACTGTTTAAGGTATTTAATGCAGTGATGCCCAGAACCTGCCAACGTGCAAACAGTGGGCAAGACTGCTAGCTTACTCTGTAGTGAGGAACGAGAACCCGAGAGAAACGGCCCATAGGGACTAATGGGTACTGATTTTATTCCTGGTCCGCTTATGTCTGCATGGTTCCTTTCAGTGCTTGGGTAGTGCACTGAGAAATTCTTGAATGAGGGAAAACAAAAGAGATGCAAACTTTGCTTGTCATGTTATGAAGTGGGAAAAAATGTTGAAAAGGAATATAATCTGGATTATATTTCAGTTATTGATACTCTAACTTTGAAAAGTTAGCAATTTGAAAAATTAGATCGAAGCCCAAAGATGTCTGATATTTATGTGACTGTTGTAGGATTTCATCACATGCATAGAAATGTTTGTCGTGGTGATGGTCCATCTTTACTCCTCCTATAAACCCTACGTGCAAGAGGCAGAGGAAGGTGCATCCACGTGGGATGTGTCAGATATCAGAGATGATATTTCTGAGCAAATGAGACATTTCGGTAAGTAACAGCTGTTTAACTTCTGTTAGTGTAAGTGTGTATATCTGGAAGCTAGGTTTGTGTGTGTGCACTTGGGGTCAGAGATGAAGCTCATGTGTGGTCCCTCGGGATGTTCAGCTTGGGTTTTGGAACAGGGTGTCTCGCTGTCTTGGGGCTCACAGATTCAGCTAGGATGGCTGACCAGAGAGCCCCAGGGATCCTATCGCTGCCTTGCTAGCACGGGGACTACAAACATGCCCAGCTTTGTACCCGTGCTGAGGATCGAACTCAGGTCCTCATGCTTGTGTGGCACCCTGACCTAAATACGTAAGATAAGGTCATTTACTCTAGTAATGTAAGAAATGAGAAAATATGGAAAGCAGTGCCATGATACAGGCTCTTAAGATTTGGGGAAGACAAAGAGGGTAAGGGAGTGGTTATAGAATTATGTTTACAGCAGTAAAAATAACTTTTGGCTATTAATTTTATATTGTCTTATAGAAAGAACAATGCAAGGCTCCCAAAAAAGGTGTTTTCCTGAAGACCCAGAGCATACTTGAACACACAAGTCTGCTTTCCTCATCATCACGCGATGAAGGTTCTCCAGATTCAAAGGTATCGTCACCCCAGGGCGAGTATCAGGGCTTTGGACACACGGTTACTCCCCAGAATGCAGCTGTTGCATTCAATCTGGGTGAAGACGTCAGGATTGATATCCCAGAAGAGTAGGGCCCTCCTGATGATGCAGGCCAATATCCAGACTTTGAAGAACAGTGTCTTCACAAGACAAGCTCTCTGCAGACCAGATGTCTGAAGAAGCCATAAATGACATCACAGACAAGGAGAAGAAGCTCCTTGACACAGCAGACTTCTAGAGAGGTGCCACAGCTCAGAATGTTCAAAATTTCAGATACGCAAACCCAGATATAACTACTATATAATACTAATACATACATGTTAGTATATATATATTTGTATATGTTTTATATATCACAAATAACACTTAAATTTCCTAGGGTTTGGCTTTCTTATACTCTTAGGGTTTCATATATTCAGACAGTATGTAACAACTTCAGCTGAGTGCTCTTGCATTTCTTAAGAGGATGGACATTTGAAGATAAAAAAAATAAAAAAAAATCAGTGCTTCTTACTACTGCATGAATGTAATGCTCTGGAGTCAAAATGTAAATATAAAATTCAGATTATATTAATTTAATCATAATCATGTGCCATTTAAGTTTACATAATTATACTTCAATTACATGTCTTTCAATAAATTTAGTAGTTTTCTGAAACTCTTACATGTCTTATTTTTGTACTCTTTTGTGTTTTGCTTCTTTTTTCTTATTGAGACACGATTTCCTTACTTATTCCTGGCTGTCTTGAAACTCCTTCCATAGACCAGGCTGACCTTGAACCTTGGCTGTGTCTTATTCTTTAAACATAAATTCTTTTTGTTTTTTTTTTTTTTTTTGGTTTTTCGAGACAGGGTTTCTCTGTGGGTTTAGAGCCTGTTCTGGAACTACTAGCTCTTGTAGACCAGGCTGGTCTCGAACTCACAGAGATCCGCCTGCCTCTGTGCGCCACCACCGCCCGGCTTAAACATAAATTCTTAATGCTTTAGCAAAAATTTCTTGATTAGAAGCCCAAAATTTTTGAGCTGGCCTTAATGGTATACCCAGCACGCAGGAGGCAGAGATGGCAGAACTTAAGTTCCAGTCCTCCCTGGTCTAGTTCAAAAATGAAAACAAATCACTGGTCAAAGAAAGAGAAAATGGAAGGACACACTGTGAATCTAAATAAATCTTAATCAGAATGCCCACACTACCCATAGGAATATTTAGATTCAGACCAACTGTCAGCAAAATCTTAGTCGCATTAGTCAGGTGAACAATCCTAAAACTCATATAGAAATATATATATATATAAAAAAAAAAGGCCAAACCACTTCTGAGTAAAGTTGGAAACATGGTCCATTCTGATTTGAAATACAAACTGGGTGCCATGATTCATGTCCCTGTCATCCCAGCATATGAGGCTAAGGCAGAAGGGTCATTGGAGCCCCATGTTTAAGATTAGCCTAACATAGCAACATAGTGAGAAACACGCACATACAACATACCATATGCCTAAGAAAAAGTTGTTGAGAGAACTCAATGGTCAAAAGCGGTGGCTGGAGAGTTGGCTCAGTGGTTAAGAACACTCTTTGCTCTCCCAGAGGACCCAGGATTGATTTCTAGTACCAACACGGTAGCTCACAACCATCTGTAACTGTAGTTCTGAAAAACTTAGTGTCTTGTTCTAACCAACTCAGGCACCAGGCATGCCCACTGGTACACAGATATACATACAGGCAAAACGCCCAAACACAAATGGAAGTGCTTTAAGGAAAATAGTGTGAAACTAAAAAAAAACAGACAATTGGAACAAAATGGAAAGTTCAGGATAGTTGCTGACAAGAGCACCAGATAGGCATACTAAGAAAAAAACAGCTTCCATCCAAGGGATTGTCCCAGGAAGTCTGGATTCCACACACCAAAGGATGAAACTGGACCCTCGTTTACACCAGACACCAAAATCAACTCACTGTGTAAGACACAGATATAACTTAGACTTTCAGAATATCACACCATCAGAAGGTACCGTGCAAGCTTCCAAAGTCCTACACAGCTATGACAACCTCAACAACAACCCCATGTCATGATAACCCTAGGGGTGCAACAGTGGCATGTGTACTCTATTTGGACCTAAGATCTGCTCAACAAGAGGGAAACCATGCCTGATACTGGAAACCTAGTTAACTACTTAGTGCTAGTAATCATTGGAGGAGAATCTACAACCACTAATTTATGACACCAGCCTAATCCATAACAAAAATCTATAAACATCTGTCCTTATACCCACAGATAAGTGTAGTTTTCACCCCTCATCAAGGGAATTTATCTACAACAGCCATAACCAAACATGCAGATTTGTGGGGCCCAGTCCCAATGGTTAAATCTACAAAACATTCCTACCCCTAAGGTTGAGGGGACATTGTGGAAGAGGGTGGAGGAAGCGTAAGACCCAGAGGATCAGGGACTTTGCTGTAAGATTGTGGCTCCAAGTAATGTCAGAATCTACACTCACAGTCTCACCAACATGGCTACCCAAATGTGAGCTGAACAAGGACAAGACCAAGGGACAAACCAAACTGGACAGGGAAAATCCCACAAGGCCTCAACCCTACACAAAACTAGGCAACTGAGGAAAACTGGAAGTAGGAGAGGTGCTTTTTTTTTTTCATAAAAAAGCACAATAATAATTGGTTATCTAGTGTCAAATGGTCAGCTCCTGAAAACAAATGCAGGTAGCATTATACAGACTGAGCAGGTTATATTTAGGAAAATATATGGTATACATATTTGCATACAATAACAATGAGAAAAGAGGTCATGAATTTGAAGGAGAGCAGGGAGGGATATGTGGGAGAGTTTGTGGGGAAAAAGGAAATGGAGAAATGTTATTATATTCTCAAAAATTAAAATACCATACCATAAATTTATTCCACAAAAGCAAACCAAATGAGTGAACAACATTCTACAAGAGATGGCATCTGCCTACACCCAGATTCAAACAGCCCTGGTCACAGCTGCCTGCTGGGAAGACAGCAATTGTGCTGAACAGGCACCTTTTCCTGTTTTTCTTTCATGCATGGCCCCGACACTGTATTGGCTGTCATATCTAGAGCTCCCATAAGGGCAGGACAAGTATATAAATTAAAAGCTTCTGCAGAGCAAAGAAAATGTATCAGTGACACAGATCAGCAGCCTACATGCTGGGACAAAGACTTACAAACAGTATCTACTTAAAAGGAGTTAATAGCTATAAAAAAAAGCATAAAAACTCATACAGCTCAGTAATAGAAAAGCTGAACAAACATTTCAATAAAACAAAAATGGCCAGCAAGTGCTGTCTGTTTCTTTCTGACTGTGGACAATATGACAAGCCTTTTCACGTAGCTGCCACTATGCCACAGGACTGTATCCCTCTGTAGGCCTTCACACTATCTGCACTGAGAGCTGTGCACTTGGCTCCAGCCAGGCCCCACATCAAGGCTTATTTCTTACTGCTTTTAGTGCACCCTCTTGATGTGGAATGTCCTTTTGTATATGTGTTGCTTTTATTGGTTGTTTCAGCCAATGGCTTAGCAGAGTAAAACCAGGCAGGAAATCTGAACAGAGATATACAGAAAGAGCAGGCAGAGCCAAGAAGACACAATGTAGTTGCCAAAGGAGAAAGGCACTAGAACCTTACTGGTAAGCCACAGCCTCATGGTGATACATAGGTTAATAGAAATGGGTTAATTTAAGATGTAAGAGCTAGCTAGGAATATGTCTGAGCCATTGGCCAAACAGTGTTATAATTAATGTTAGCAGCAAATGCCTTGTACCTCTTTTAAGAGGCCCTGCCACCAAACACTCAAATGCTGTTTATAAGCACCCATCAGCATGCTTCTTGGTGGTGGCATGGACCTAGAAACTCCACTGAGCTGTGGCAAAAAACGTGGCTCCCACCAATACCCCCTCCATGAGGCAGGACTCTCAGGAAGTCAAGGAATAAGACAGATCCAGTCACCAAAACTGCAGCACTAATCCTAGCCATATCACTTAGCAGATTAAAGACTCAAGGTCAGAAAAAGATAAAGGTACACAAAACAGATTCAGACAAAAAAGATACTCTAAATGGTTTACAGTGTGTTTAAAAATATACATGGGGCTGGGTCCCAGCACTTGGGACGCAGAGGCAGGTGGATCTCTATGAATTTGAGGCCAGCCTGATCTATAAGAGCTAGTTCCAGGACAGACTCTAAAACTACAGTGAATCCCTGTCTCAAAAAACCAATACACAGGGAGCTGGAGAGATGGCTCATCCTGCTCTTCCAAAGGTCCTGAGTTCAATTCCCATCAACCACATGGTGGCTCACAAGCATCTGTAATGAGGTCTGGTGCCCTCTTCTGGCCTGCAGGCATATACACAGACAGAATATAGTATACATAATAAATAAATATTTTTTTTATAAAAACAATACACAGAGGCTTGGGAGAGAAAAGAAAAAGGATTAAAAAGTTCTAAAAAACAAAAAGAAAGAGTAGTTGGATGTGGTGGCACACACCTTTAATCTCAGCACTTGGGTTGCAGAGGCAAGTGGAGCTCTGTGAGTTCAAGGCCAGCCTAGTCGAGAGTGAGATTCAGGACAGCCAGGGCTACACAGAGAAGCCCTTCTCAAAAAACCAAAAGTTTAAAAATAAAAGAAATAGAATAAAAACAAAACAAAACAAAAAAGCCATGTAAAGATGGAAAATACACAAAGAGTCTGGATTGAGTATATTATTGTGTTTTCTTTGAATTTTTTGACTGTTAATGAATTAACTGCTGAAAACATTTGATTCTGGGGCTACTAAGCCAAACCAACATATACATTTTAAAAGTATCTTGACTTCAAAATTTGAGTCTAAGGATATGCTACTTGGGAAAAGAGGTTCTGCTTTTATTTCCACAGAAGATGGGAACCTGTGGATTCCTTCTAGGTTAGTGTGGTTTGATAGAACAAGACCCTCAGAAAGGTCTCTGAATCCTAAAAATACTTTGTCCACCAAACAACAGGAAGCAGTTTGGAGAAAACTATGCCCAAATTCCCAAATGATTGTTTATAAATGTTTTATTTTCATTTAAAGAAAGTTGTTTATAAATAATTAATGGTCACAATTAATTTCTAAAAAAAAAATAAGGGAGATGATAGAGATTTTGGTTTGCTGATACAAAATTAAAGTCAATTTCATTATATGTATATTTCTACTCTTGGTATTTATGGTTTAAGGTATTATGTTTATACAGCTCATTTAAAAATGTAATGTATAATTTAGAAATTATGGGTTAATAGTCATGTATAATAGTCAAACTTGTAGCCACGGTAGGTTTTCTAAATATACAGCAATATATTTCAGTTGCACAGATAATCTTCAGCACTTCAAAGACCTATGAAATATGGCATTTAAAATGTTTTAAGAATCCAGACTTTTCTCGACAGTGAAACATGTCTGCTTCTGGCAGCACCAATCACTTCAGAGAGGTTGATGGGCACTAAAGAAATTCATTATAGAATTTTCCTTCAGTGTGACAAGGCTAGCTATTTGGGCAAGAAACTGCTCTTGCCTGGACAGCTTGATGGTATGCTATATAAACTGTACATGCAGGACCTACAGAAAAGTGCTGAACTTTCTGAGATGAGATGGTACTTCAGAGTTCCTGCTTCATAGAGGAAACTGCCAGGCATTCTGCAGGACACAGAAGAAAGCAACTGACAAACTTTGCCAGTACAAGGCATAACAGATCTTCAAATTTCCTGCTTCACTGAAAAGTCAGCTGGACATTATGGGCCTATAGGCTGACGATGGATGCCCCAATATTACAAAAGAACTTTGGGTGACTGTCCAGGCAGTGAGATGACTCTGTCAATTCTAGAGTTTTAGAAGTTGCTTACAATGCGCTTCCTGTTTACTTAGGTCATATTATATCCTTCTGGGGTCTTTGGTGGAATTGAAAACAGATAATTATAATTTTTCTTAGTTATGATAAAAGATAAAATAGAAATAAAACTTTAGACACACAAAACAGGATAGAATATTTTCCTTAATTTACCAAGTGTAAATGGACTGAGTAATTATAATTCTTGCTTGATCAATGTTTTTTATATGCAATTTTACTATGTTAAAGTTAAAACCTTCCTTTTTAATTAGACAGAAAAGGGAAGATTATGTGGGATGTCCTTCTGTATATGTGTTGCTTTTATTGGTTGAGTAAAGCCAGGTATAAAATCCGAACAGAAATATAAATAGAGAGCAAGCAGAGTAAAGAGAAGCCATGTAGCTGCCAAAGGAGAAAAATGCCAGAACATTACCAGCAAGCCAGAGCCTCGTGGCCATACCTAAATTAATAGAAATAGGTTCATTTAAGATGTAAGAGCTAGGTAGGAATGTCTGAGCTGTTGGCCAGTGTTACAATTAATACAGTTTTGTGTGATTATTTGGTTCTGGGTGGCCGGAAAAGAAAACACAGTCTCTGTTTACAGCCCCTGCTCAGAATAATTTGCAAATTAGACATTATCAGCAACTGCAAGGTTATTTCAAACTAAGACCCCTGCTGCCTCTGCAACCCAAGGCACGATGTGAACCATACTCTTAAGGAAATTCAGCAAGTGTCAGTCACACTAAAAACCTGGCCAGCAGAATACTTGTAGACTATGGAAGTGTTTGAAACAAAACTCCTTGGATTCAGTGACCTGGAGACCAGAATAGAGCCTGAGTCTGCCAGGGAGAGCTTGGATACAAGCTCTATACAGCATGCTGGGCACTGGATATTTACAGCCAGCTTCCTGAAGGCTTAACCAGAGCTGAGACCTCAACATCTGTAACCCAGACTTGAAAAGAGAAGCCCAGAAGCAAAAAACATTCCATTCCAAATAGAACCTTGAGGGCAGTGGAGCAGCGCAGGGGGGCAACACCCATGACTGTGACCAATAACTAGGACCCTAGCAGTGAAATGCCCAAGAGCATGGCAGGCTTCTGGGAATTCAGGACAACAATGCCAGACTTGAGACTGAATAGAGCCAACAAGACAGACAGCGTTCATACTCTGTCACGATCCAGCACTCTCCACATTTATTCTGTCTACTCTATTTTCCTTTCTCAAAACACCCAGGCTCGAGTGGCTTGTGGGTCTCTGTGTCCACCTAAGAGCTGAGACTGGACTGTCCTGTTACCTGAGACTTTGTATTTCCGTCCTTACTCCTCCACTGAGCCAACACTAAACCCTTTCCCCCCCAACACCGAGTGCACAAGGTACCGGTGCTCTTTACTTCCTGAAATGGTGTTCAAGGAATGGTGGGTTTTTATTTGGCTATGACAGTATTTTTACAGTTGACCTACCCCTTGATATAACAAGCAGTTATTGTTGTAGACACTATTGTCAGGAGTACTGGGGACCAGGCCAGGGCCAAGAAATCTAGCAGAAGAAAACAACAACCCGGCCTTGTTATACCTTTATCCCTCTTGAACACTGCAAACAATCACTCCAAGAAAAAAGATGACCTAATTTTTAAAACTTTCTTTTATTAGTGTAGGTATGTCAGTGCACCACCTGTGTGCTCGGTGCAGGAGATCTGAGTCAAGTGTCAGATCCCCCAGAGCTGGAGTTACACATGGTTGTGAGCCATATATGGGTGCCGGAACCAAACTCAGGGCCTCTGCAAGAGCAAAAATGTTCTTCATTATCATTATCAAACCATCTCTCCAGTATTTTGTGTGTATGGGTATTTTGCCTGCATGTAAGTCTATGCACCAATGGGCATGCCTGGTGCCCATGGAAGGCAGAAGAACGCATCAGATCCTCAGGAACTGGAATTGCAGAATGCTGTGAGCTGCCATGTAGATGCAAAGATTCCAACTCGAGTCCTTTGCAAGATCACCCAGTGCTCTCAACTGCTGAATCAGCCGACAGTCTAACAACAGAGGATTAAGTTCAGAGCGAAAACACAGGAAAGAAACTGGAATACCAAGACAGTACAGCTATGTGAAAAACTATTAAACCCATTATTAACCACACCTAGTGAGAGCACATTAAATGAAATCCCAAGAATCAAAAAGAAAGATTTTAAAATAAATATTATGACTATATTTAAAAAAAAGTAAGGGAGCCCGCGTCCCGGCGCCGCTGGCTCAGGGCAGGGACCGCCAGGGCCGGACCTCCGGGCCGGCGCCCCCGCGCCCCCGTCGTCCGCCCCGCGCTCCCCGCCGGCCAGCCAGATCTGTCCGGTTTCTTCTGTGGAGGGTACGCAGTTACAGCCTTGATTTCCTGGATCTGGTAACATGGCAAAAGATGCCAGTCTAATTGAAGCCAACGGAGAACTAAAGGTCTTTATAGACCAGAATCTTAGTCCTGGGAAAGGTGTGGTGTCTCTTGTAGCTGTCCACCCATCCACAGTGAACACACTCGGAAAGCAGCTTTTGCCAAAAACCTTTGGACAATCCAATGTCAATATCACACAGCAAGTGGTGATTGGCACGCCTCAGAGACCTGCAGCATCAAACACTATTGTGGTAGGAAGCCCACACACTCCCAACACTCACTTTGTGTCTCAGAACCAGCCGTCTGACTCCTCACCTTGGTCTGCTGGGAAGCGGAACAGGAAAGGTGAGAAGAATGGCAAGGGCCTACGGCATTTCTCTATGAAGGTGTGTGAGAAGGTGCAGAGGAAAGGGACCACCTCCTACAATGAGGTGGCTGATGAGCTGGTTGCAGAGTTCAGCGCTGCTGACAACCACATCCTACCAAATGAGTCCGCTTATGACCAGAAGAACATCCGGCGGCGTGTCTACGATGCCTTAAACGTGCTGATGGCCATGAACATCATCTCCAAGGAGAAGAAGGAGATCAAGTGGATCGGCCTACCCACCAACTCAGCTCAGGAGTGCCAGAACCTAGAGGTAGAGAGGCAGCGGAGGCTGGAGAGGATCAAGCAGAAGCAGTCACAGCTCCAGGAGCTCATCTTGCAGCAAATTGCCTTCAAGAACTTGGTGCAGAGGAACCGCCAAGCCGAGCAGCAGGCCCGCCGGCCGCCTCCTCCCAACTCTGTCATCCACTTGCCCTTCATCATTGTGAACACCAGCAGGAAGACCGTCATTGACTGCAGCATCTCCAATGACAAATTTGAGTATCTGTTTAACTTCGACAACACGTTTGAAATCCATGACGATATTGAGGTGCTCAAGCGCATGGGCATGGCATGCGGGCTGGAATCGGGAAACTGTTCTGCTGAAGACCTCAAGGTGGCGAGAAGTTTGGTACCAAAAGCTCTAGAACCATATGTGACAGAAATGGCTCAGGGATCCATTGGTGGAGTATTCGTCACAACAGGTTCTACATCCAATGGCACAAGGCTTTCTGCCAGTGACTTGAGCAATGGTGCAGATGGGATGCTGGCCACAAGCTCCAATGGGTCTCAGTACAGCGGCTCCAGGGTAGAGACCCCTGTTTCGTACGTTGGGGAGGATGATGATGACGACGATGACTTTAATGAGAACGACGAGGAGGATTGATTACTCAGCCTGTAGACCCCTTCTTCAAATTCAGCTTCAGGAAAAAATTACTAGAGAAGAAAACTTAAAGTGGGACTTTTTGTTCTTTTTGGCCTGCTTCCAAGAAGATATCCATGAGTTGTTGGGTTAGCTGTGCACCTCCAGTAAGGACCGTGCCCGCCATGAGCTGCGTTGCAGATGTTTTGAAGCCAGCGTGCTGATGCAGAGCCCATATTTACTTTTAGGATTTTGTGTTTTTGCGCTTTCTCTTTCTCTTTTTATTTTGTTTGAAGTTTATTTTGCCCCTCAACAGTTGTTGCTGGGTTTGCTGAGGAAACTGCAGTGCACCCACACCAGTGACAATAATAAATGCTGCCCCCTGGGCATCCAGCACCCAGGTGGAAATTACCAGACTTCAGGGCGAATTCTCCTTCCATTTGTTAAATCATGCGTTGTCCAAAGAACCAAGCCAATAGCAAAGCTCTAGTTTTTAAACATTAAGCGCCATACATCTTATTATGACTTTATTTTTCCTTAAATTATATTGACTGTTGTAATTCCATCAAGTTTGTACACTTTTTTTTTTCTATTGCAACAACAAATTGCAAAGTAGTTCTTCTTGTTTGTTTGTTTTTGTTTTGTTTGGAAGAAGTTTACTGCCACGCTGGTGCAGCTATGGAAATTGTCTAGAAAGTTTGCTTATGGTAAATTTGCCTGATTTCTTACAGGCTACGTTTGGAAACTTTTTATTATATAGTTGTTTACATACTTATAAGTCTATCATTTAAAGACGTGTACTGAAACAAATGTTGTATTTGTTTCATGAGCATCTTCCTGTAATCTATTATAAAGTTGAAATTAAACATAGAGAATGTTTTAACAGTTTTTTAACTCAAAATTTGTCAATCATTTTTAATAGTTCTTTTTTTATAAAAAGAAAAAGGAATTTAAGGACAGGCAATAGTCTCTTAAAATTTATTCACAAAAACTCATTAACTGCACAGTTGCTCTTAGCTGCCTGTTCTAAAATGATAGTCTTTTTATTGAAACACAAATAAACTTTTCTGTAATATTTTATGGAATATAAAGAGACTTTAATTGTTTGACTTGTTTAACTCGGCACTGTTAGTTTTATTAATAAAACGTGCATGGGCATTTTAAAAAAAAAAAAAAGTAAGAAGACACAAACTTCTGAGTTCCAAGAGAACATCAAAAAAGGAAATCAGGATAAGAAATAAAAGAAACTGAAGAAAAACCAAACAAGTAGAAATTAAAATTCCAATAATTCAAATAACAAGACCTGTGGAAGATTCAGAAATCCAAAGGACCATGAATAGGACAACAATATCAAGGCTTAAGGACAATGAAGAATTGGATGTTCATTAACAAAGATACATTAATTTAAAAAATATGCCTGGGCTGAGCTGTGGTGGTGCATACCTTTAATCCCAGAACTTTAATCCCAGCACTCAGAGGCAGATATAGGCAAATCTCTATGAGTTTGAGGCCAGTCTGGTTTACAGGGCTAGCTCAGGACACCCAATGCTACACAAGGAAACGCTTTCTTGAAAAACCAAACATATATGTGTGTGCATGCCTGAAACATGCAGGATTCACGAGGAACTATGAAAGAACCAAATCTATGAACTGTAGACAGGTAAGTTTCATGTCAAAGGAACAGGAAAACATTTTTCATAAAATGACAGACATCAAGAAACTGCACCTCATCTGGGATGCTCATACAGGTACATGTTATCTTATGGTCAAAACACTAAATATACACAAGGAAAGTCTATCTAAAGCTGAAAAAGAAAAAAAGTCACATTATAAAGGCTGACTCATCAAAAACATATTCCTTAACAACATTTTAAAAGAGGAGAGTTAGGAACGAAGTATTTCAAGGTCTGAAAGATAATAACTTCCATCTCAGTGTGGTGACTGAACGGAAATGGGCTCCACAGACTCATAGGGAGTGGCATCATTTGAATTAGGACATGCAGCCTTGTTGGAGTAGGTGCAGCCTTGTTGGAAGAAGTGTCATGGAGGGTGGGTTTTGAGGTTTCAGAAGCTCAAGTCAGATCCAGTGGCTCACTCTCTTTCTACAGCCTGTGGATCAGGATGCAGAACTTTCAAATCCTTCTCTAGCACCATGTCTGCCTGCACACTGGCATGTCCTGCACTGAGGATTGTCTCAGTTTCCACAGCTGCAGTGAAATACCTAAAGTCAAGCTGGAGTGGGGGAGGGGGGAGGGGGAGGGGATGGGTTTATCTGGCTTATACTTCAGCACTGTAGTTCATCACAGAAGGAAGTCAGGACAGGAAGTCAATCACGGCAGGATCCTTGAAGCAGGAGTTGATGCAGATGCCATGGAGGAGAGCTGTTTGCTTACTGGTTTGTTTCCCATCGCTTGCTTAGCCCACCTTTTTATAAAACCCAAGACCAACAGCCCAGGAATGGCACCTCGCACCAAGGACTGGGCCCTCCCCACACTGATCACAAAATGAGAAACTGCCTTACAGCTGGATCTCATGGAGGCTCCTTCCTCTCTGATGACTCTAGCTTGGGTCAAGCTGACAGACAGAACCAGCCAGTACAACGATAATGAACTATAGGCCAGTCCCAATTAAACATGATCATGGTGTCTAGCCCAAGACAGAGGTCCAAACCCTATTGCTTTAGAAGGGGTGGGGCGCAAAACACAACATGGACAGACTGTGGAGCCAGGTTATCAGAAAACACTAGTAAGAATCTTTGGGCCTGAAGAAAACAAACACACCCAAGAGGCTATGGAAACAGACACACTGCGGCTGTGCCACAACAAATGAAGAGCAGGAGAAAGCGAACACTGGTGTGACAGGATGGAGGTGCTTCTTCTCACTGACAACTGAACAGCAATGCTCCAAAGTCCACAAAGACACAGACGCGCCTCTCGCGGTCAAAATAAGGATCCACTATTTGTTGTCTCCACAAATGAGCCACCAGTATAAACTGATGGTACTACGCGGTGCCAGGATGAAATGGTGGTCCAAACAAACGGAACTATAAACAAGCAAAGTGCCACTGTTTTACTGCCTGACAGAGCCAGGCAGTCACAAGGTCTAAGATGTGATTGTATCTAAGGCAACAATCTCTCAAGAGGACATTACAATTCTAAACTTCTGTTCACCCAGCACATGTGCACCCATTTCACAAAACAAAACTACTAGATGTAAAGTCAAAGATGAGCGGTAGGAAGATGGCCCAGTGACGAGAGGGCTTCCACAAAGGAGCAGGAGCAGCACCCAAGCTAGACAGCTGTGGGGGTTCTCTGTCACCCAACACTGGAGGGGAGCCAGGGTCTGCAAGGCAAACCGGCTAGAAAAAACTTTGCTATTGGTGCTCTCTGGCTTCAGCAAGAGAACATACCTCAATAAATGAAGAACGAGGGAGAGAGACACAGTATCAACTTCAGGGTTCAGTATTCATGGGTACATACTGTGTGCACACACTAGCACATACATGTACTAGCACACAAGCCACATGCAAATAAAATTTTTAAATCAAATGAAAAGTCACAAATTAATCCCGACACCCAGTGGGTGACTTTCTCAGCAGCCACAGGTCATCGTGTCAGAAGTTACACACCTGAGTTAACTGACGTATCAACAGGGCCTACAGCCCATTCCAGCACTTCAGGACAGACACTCTCAGCAACCCGTAGGAACGGCTCTAAAATAGACCATAATAGATCATATAATAGGACATAAACATAGGGAACTTAAAATAACTTTTATTTTGAGCAAAATGTTAAAACCCTAAAAATCAACAGCAAGAGTAACTACAGAGCATGCAAACTTGTAGAAACTCAACAACACACCTTTGCCATTGCAATGAAGAAATCAAGAAGGCAATCAGAGAGCAGGAGAATCAAAGCAAAAGGAAAACAACAAACTAAAACCTACGGGACACAACAAAAGCATTTCTAAGGGGAAAGTTGTAGCTAAACGTGCCCACATTTAAAAAAAAAATCAGAGAATCTCAAAGAAAAATGAACCTCAGAGTCTTGGGAGAGTAAGAACAAGCCAAACCTAAACAGCAGTGGATGGAAAAATTAAAATGAGGGTAGAAATTAATAAAAAGACTCATGAAGCTGAGTTGGTTCCTTGAGTAGATGAATAAGGGATGGCAATGGAGCTTACTAAAAATGTTTGACTAGCATGCCCAAATCGGGACCAACCAGAGATGCTGGCATGTGCCTGTAATCTCAGCATTTAGAAAGTAGAGATAGGAAATTCAGAAATTAAAAGTTATCCTCATTGCTAATTTGAGACCAGTCGGGGATACATAAGACCCTGTCCAAAAAAACAAAAAAGAAAAGAAAAGAAAAAAAAAGGGAGGAGGAAGGATCAAAGAAAGAAAACAGAGAGGAGAAAGGAGAGAAGAAGAGACTGGGACAAGAGAGAAGATCAAAAAAATCCTTATTGCTGGGCGGTGGTGGCGCATGCCTTTAATCCCAGCTCTAGGGAGGCAGAGGCAGGTGGATCTCTGGGAGTTTGAGGCCAGCCTGGTCTACAAGAGCTAGTGCCAGGACAGGCTCCAAAGCTACAAAGAAACCCTGTCTTGAAAAGAACCAAAACCAAAAAACTAAAGAGAGAAAGAAAGAATTCCTTAGCAAAATCAAAAGTAGGGAAAGCACTTCAAGATAGAGACACGGGCAATGACTTTCTGAAGGCTTTCAGATCACACAGGAAACAGCGACAGTTAAAAATGGGATCCCGTGAATTACAAAGCTTTGCAAGAGGACATTCAAATCAAAATTAGAAAAATTCTGCTGAGCCGTCTGTCCAGCCCGAGTTAGCATTTTTAAGCTTTTGTTTGTGCCTCCTTAAGACACCTCCTAGGCCCTTCACTCTCTAACTTGCTACCTAACAGAAGCAAGCTCTGGCTCACACCACCTTTCAGTCTTCAGTAGACGCCTTTATAAGCCAAGGCCTCAAAACCTTAAAAATCTGTTTAACTGACGTGACAGTGAGGCAGACACCTTTCAAATCCCTACCAAGCCCAAAAAAATGAAACAAAAGATGTATCCTTTTCTAGAGAGCAAAAACAAGGCTGCATGTTAACGCTGTATTACCATGTGCTTTATTAACGCTTTACTTTGAGCACGACAAGGAAATTTACACTCCTCCCATGATTACAGCCTCTCTCACTGCTTCACTGTGAAGCTGACATTGCTCTTGTGATGCTGCACACTGAGCACAAGCTCCTCTCCCGCCTGCACCTGGATGGCGGTGTCCAGAACCACGGCAGCTTGCTTCCAGTGGGAGGCTTCACCTGAGGTGTCCAGCCTGACCTCATCATCAAGGCACAAATGAAACCAAAATGGGACAGCGGTCACTCGTCCAGATCTGCAAATGCGGACCTATAAAAATCGAATTTTGAACATTTCATCAAGGCAAATCATAAAGTCTTTCTCTTTTTAATCAAATTGAATATAAGAACTAAAAACATATTGAACCACCCATTCAAATTTAATAATAACTAGTCCTAGACACTAATATTTATTCAATCTATTTTTGCATGCTGTCTATAAAGATTTAAATCTTCAAAGAAAATGATAAACCGTGTGAGTATAGTATCCCTCATGAAGGCGAACTGTTCTGACTGACAAGAGTGACCGCTGGCCGTTGTCCTTACCTTTACTTCTCTACTGGAAGTGTTCAGATATGGTGTCATCAGATCTAATCTTAAGAGTTCCACTGGCTGGCTTAAAGGGACACATGACAACGAAGATAAATCCAAAAACACACAGATAGGCACCTGAAAGAGAACACTCTGACTTATCATTTGTGCAGTCAGGTTCACTCTGTGCTTGATTTACAATGAGTTCCTCATGACCGATGTTTACTGCCTCGTTTATATTCTGCATCACCCTACGGCATGAACCTCAGAATCAGTTTTTCAGGATGAATGAACAAGCTAAGGTTTAGGCAGGTTCAACACTTTCCTATGGTTTGTTACCTACAGTTCTTTCTCTTGGATTAAACCACACTAAACTCTGAAGTGGCCAAACAATCCCAGAAACATCTGTTCCTAGAATATGTGAATAAATAATCTAACAGTAAGTACTCTTATTATTTATGAGACAAATCTAACCAGTTCCAAGAAACAAACTTCCAGAATCAGCAAAGCAACATTAATACTCACTTTCCCCCAAGAAAATGGAAAACTCATTCTAAAGACATGATACAAGCCTAACAGAATGAACTATGCCCCCAGAGAAGCAAAAACGTGAGAATAGTTGCAAGCCTGGAAAACATTTCTATAGGAACTCAGTGACTGAAAAGTCAGTAAAAACTGCAAGAAAGGCAAAGGAGAATTGTTTTCCTAGTGCGACATCAAACATGTCACTGGATTACTAGAAGCTGTTCTGTCACGTTTACTGAGAGTGCCCAGTCCCAGACAACAGGACACAGTTCAAATCACATGGAATCCTGAAAATTAGAATGATTGCTTTTATTCTGAAAATAGTGGTACACAACTCAATTATTTCTTTGGTTGCTTATATATCTTACCATCTTAAGACAATTTAAACATGGTTGCCTGTAAATTCTTTCTGTGCAAGAGTAGACTGTTTACACTTTGCTGCTGATCTGTGTGCTTTACCAACTGCAGTTACTAAACAACTAGTCTAGACATTTACGGTCTACATGAATATGACCAAACATGAGAAAATGGAAACTACAAATTTTGAGAACTGCTTTTTTTTTTCTTCCATAGTAGGCTTTTAAAATAGAAAAAAGCAAGTGGTCACTTCAGCAACTGAGAATGTCAAATCTATAAAAGACCCTTCAGACAAGCTGTTCTTTAAAACACAAATTATTGCTGGGTGTGGCAGTGCACACCTTTAATCCCAGCTCTCAGGAAGGAGGGAAAGAGGCAGATGCAGGTCTGCATAGTGAGTGCCAGGACAGCCAGGTCTATGTAGAAAGACCATGACTCAAAAAAAAAAAAAAAAGCAAAAAACAAAAAACAAAATAAAACCAACCAACCAACAAACAAATGAAAAACAACAACAAAAAACAAACAAAACCCCCAAAACACAACTACCTTATTTTTGATAGAAGGGTAACAGAGGTAGAATTTTCTATCACAATGGACTGTGTTCCCTCAAACTCCGAGTCAAAATAAACCCTTATTTTAAGGTGCTTTTGTCAGGTACTTTGGTGTAGCAATGAATAGTTAATCTATACACATAATTTGGGAATGGTGACATACATCTATAATTCCAGCCCTTGGAAAACAGAAACAGGAAGAGCAGTAGTTCAAGCTGGCCTCAAACTCACAAAGATCTGCCTGCCTCTGCCTCCCAGTGCTGGGATTTAAAGGTGTGCGCCACCACCACCCGGCCAAGGTTATCCTTGGTCACACATTGAAGCATGGGGCTATACATTAGACCCTATCTAAAAAAGACAAAAATAAATAAAACAGCACATGTAGAAGATCTCAGTAAACAGGTTGAATAGTTTTAATGTGCTATAGTCCTTTAACAACCTCTGATTTTGTTTCATTGATTCAGTTACCTAGTAGTGAGATAATACCTACGGCAATGGAAAAACAGTCTATAAAATATAAAACTGCCATGGCAGGCCAGTGGTGGATAAACCTTCAATCACAGCACTCAGGAGGCAGAGGCAGGCCGATCTCTCTGACTGTGAGGCCAGCCTGGTCTATGGAGTGAGTTCTAGGACAGCCAGGGCTACCCAGAGAAACCCTGCCAGAAAGATAGATATAGAGAGACAGACAGATTAAAAAATATATAAATCTTCCAGCAAGAGCTATAGAGTCTCTTTAGATAATAAAGGGCCAACTGTAGGGTTCACATAGACATGTAAACAGTCGGTGGGATTTAACCAAGGCAGGATTACACAAGAACAGGAATGGGGTGTACTATCTAAATTACATGAAAATACACAGAGCACAAAACCTAAGCTGTTCAGAAAAGAGTAGCCATAGCTGGGAGCACATTGAAAAGGCAGCAGGCCCAGTGTACTGTGACTGATAGAATTGAAGAGTCGGAGCAAGTGGAGATAAAACAGGAAGATGGGGTGGAGAGAACCCAGCAGTTGGGAGCACACACTGCTCTAGCAAATGCCCTGTGCTCAGCTCTCAGCACCCAGCACCCACATGGTGGCTCTAGTTCCCAGAGATCTCATCTCTTCTTCTAGACTCCATGAGCAATGCACATACAAGACACACCTGCATACAAACACTTATACATTAAAGTAAGTAAATAATTCTTTTTTTATCATAACAGAAAGATAGATGATAGCATTTTGGGACCATGCACAGAAACAGCATTAAGTATTAACCATCTCTACCTTGTGATAGGTGATTCGGAGGACAATCTGTAAACTTTAGTCAGTATTCATGACAAAAATCCTTGCTTATTCTGACTCTCAGGTTGGCTTTCATTGGTGACATGTTCCTTTACTCTAGGGAACTGCCTGCAGTCTTTCTATCCAGCTAGGCCCACTGGCTAAGGAAAAATTCAAAGGAGAGACAACGATAATAGGAGGCAGCAGGGTCTTGGCTGAACGGTTCTCTACACGCTTACCTGGAACTGGTTAATAAAAGGTGCTATGTTCAACCCAAGAGTGTGCTCTGCTCCTTGAACAGCACTCTCTTCTACCAGTGTCTGCGACTCCACAAGCATCCCGAGCATCAAGACGTACTGGGGGAAGATCTTGCCTCCAGACTGCAATAAACATCTGAAGAAGGGTAGATAATTATAAGGCCTTTTAATTCCGTATATTTTATAGATAACAAGTAAGAGTCACAAATTAGTGGAGTGTAGATGATATATAGTCTAGTGGACTTTGAAATTATTAACTAGTCATTCAAAATTTAAACCATTAGAAATAACTGCTCAAGAAGTCAAATTTGGATGGACTAAGGCAAGTCCTTAGTTACAGGCCATAATCATTAACGGGGAACCATCCTATGTGGAAATCAAAGTGCTCCCAAACCAGCACTTTTAGCCAGGCAGTGGTGTGGCACACCTTTAATCCCAGCACTCAGGAGGCAGAGGCAAGCAGAACTCTTGAGTTTGAGACCAGCCTGGTCTACAGAGTGACTTCCAGGACAGCCAGGAATACACAGGGGAACCCTGTCTCGAAAACAAGTAAATAAACAAACAAATGAATGAATGAATGGATTCCAGTGCTTTTTGATCACTCATACAACATTATAAAGGAAATTTTATGTATGACTTCATGACTAGGCTACCATCAAAACACAAGTGCACTAAAAACGGTTCTGGATGCTCTACAACTGTGTGTAAGATGTATAGGAAACATGAATAAATTTCACGTGTAGACTCCACAGCTATCATTACGTGTAAGCAGCAGCAACACTGATGGTCCCAAGCATTTCAGGCAAGGTGAAAGTCTGACTGGAAAAAGGACAGTCTCACAATACAACACTACAAATAGCTCAGTACATGAGGGCAGAGTATACAGCAAGCTCTCTGAACTATTCTGTGATGTCTCTGAAGTGGTCACTCTATAGGACTAAACTCTCCAAATGCAAACATATATGTAAACTGAAATATTCTAGAAAGGAAAGCCAAGATAAAGGTTAACAAACCCTTGCTCATGCAACTGCACTTAATGCAACCACACTCTTGTTCACCTTCATTCTCCCTGTAGTCACACAAAAATGGCATTATCAATACTGCGTATGGTTATTAAAAAGTAGCTTCTGAAGTAGGCTGGACCTGGACAGAGAACTAGGAGCAAACAGTAAGTGACGGGTGGGAAGCTGGCACCCCCATGTGTGAGGTACCGGGTGCTCCTGTGAACTACTGTGTAGTCTTATTTCTCAGACCTGAGCCATAAGGAGGAAGCAGAAACAGAATACAAGGTCGGTCTTAAGGCAGTGAGACTGTTCCTCATCTGTCGCATTTTCAAATATCAGTAAAAACTGAGTCCTCTGGGATGTCTGCTACTTCAACTTCCAGAGCAGGGACTACAAAGAGGTGGGCACTGATCACCTCAAGTATCTTTCACCGTAAATTTTACACTCAAGTTAAAGATGTAAGGATATACTTTAAAAAATACAGCCTAGCCATATCTGGCCAGTTTGTACATATCTAAAAGGATAATGTGCCTAAGTGTTTCCATTTTTGCTATATAGTTTCCCTAAATAGATCATTAAGACTTGGGAGCTGGGGAGACAATTCAGTGGATAAGGCACCTGCACTCCAAATGTGAGGACCAGAACTAGATCCATAGCACCCAGGTAAAGTAGTAGCATGTCTGTAATCTTAGCACTGCGGGGGTAGAGATGGATCTTCAGTGCAAGTTCAAGATCTAACCTACCAAAGGAGCAAGCCGTGTGTTTAGTGACCCTACCTTAACAAAGTGAGGAGGAGCAAACGAGGACGGTCAACAATGACACACAGGAGAGCAGGAAGGAGTGGAGCACTAATGTACACAGGACTTGCTCTAAGCTCAGGTGAGCATATGCTTACAGACAGTAAAGGGACTAGCTTAGTCCAAGGTCATGACTTACCTGTCTGATGCCCTTACATCTGGTGTCTGTGACTTGCTGACCCTCTGCTCTCCCACACTGGTCCTAACGACTTGTTTGGGTGTGAGGGAAAGTCAATCTCAATTAGTGACATCTCAAATTAGTGACTTAAAGCTCTCAACAAAACCATTCCTATTAGCTTGTGAGCTGTTGTGAGATTAGCCTATTTACTTGTTAATTTTCTGCCCATTTACTTTAACTTTCCAAACTCTGAAACTCAAGAAAAGGTCTAAGAATGGTAACAGTGCAAACTAACTTGTTGTTTACCTGTTACTAAATGAATCATTTAGCAGGCACTGACATTCTATTAGGTTTCTCTTTGTAGTACCGGGAATACCTGAGCAAGCTTGTCAATACTGAACCATACCTTCAGCCCATAAACTTGACTTTTACCTTAACTTTATTTATTTCCCTTATTTATTAAAACTTCTCACACCAGGGGGCTGGAGAGATGGCTCAGAGGTTAAGAGCATTGCCTGCTCTTCCAAAGGTCCTGAGTTCAATCCCCAGCAACCACATGGTGGCTCACAACCATCTGTAATGGGGTCTGGTGCCCTCTTCTGGCCTGTGGGCATACACACATACAGAATATTGTATACATAACAAATAAATAAATCTTTAAAAAAAAAAAAAACTTCTCACACCAAACTGGAAGGCGAGTTTTTCCAAAAAAGAGCCAGTTAATTAATTCTCTGTCAGCTGAGCATCTTAGGATGCTCGTCCACTATAACATTCTCTAGGGTTCAGCCCCACGGGACTGCCTCACTGCAGATGCCAATCCTAACCCCAGGTGTCCAGTGCACTCTCACTGACAGACTTGTGGAGGTCACACAACTCCCTCTTTAAGGGAAATGTCTGATAACTTGCTAATATGGCTCAGAGAACTAAGAAAAACAAAATACCACTATGAACTGGTACACTACAAAGATTAAAACTCAGAAATAGGAAGCTAGAGAGATGGCTCAGCTGTTAGGAGCATTTGTTGCTCTTGCAGAGGATGCAAATTTAGTTCCCAGCACCCATATGGTGGTGGTTCACAACCATCTATAACTCTAGCTCCAGGGGTCCAACATTCTCTTCTGATCTCTCTAGGCACCAGGCTCACATGTGTGGTATATATACATACATGTAGGCAAAACACACTTAAAATAAATACATCTAAAAACATTTCAAAGACAAACTCATTCAAGAATGGCCAAACAGAAGACATACACAGGACAATGGTGACTTTCTCTAATACTCCACTTTATCTTGTCTTTGTTGTTGATGCTTTTGTTTGTTTTTTGGTATAAAACTCCTAAAAACATAGGCATCTTTTCAGTCAACGAAATAATAAGAACTCTTGTGTATACCAAGGCCACACCAGGTGCTAGGGACTCCAGGAGTCTTGGGTTCGTCCTCCAGAAAGAATTAGGAATGACTAGGGTCACTTGCTGCCTTGCTTCCCTGCCAGGTTAAATTATCACTAATACCCAGTGATGCCCCACAAAATCCCCAAGAGACAGCACTGAGACCTGTGCAGTTCAGCACGTGAAGGTTCCTGGCCAGCAAGTCGGGGGAAGACCATGGAGACTCTGCACCCTCTGCAGCTCTCCTGCTGGCTCCGCAAATATAATAAGTAGGTTCACCTAAGCCAGGCATTTCCCTAAGTCCTGTGAGCTGCGATAGCAAATTCAGCCAAATCTGAAGAGGGTTTTATAAACTGAGGGACTTTAATTTGTGCCTGGTGGTGTAGAAGCACAGGTGACAAGCTACTATGTGCATCTGACTTTTGAAGCTGTGGCTGCCCTGTAGGTAGGTTCTGCCTACCTCCTGATAGGACCAGAACTGAAGTGAATTAAAGAAACCCAACTGGTGTCTGCTGGGGAACAAACTGCACAGAGTGTGGGCTCTCTGTCTAGGTATCACCATGAGTCCCGAGCAAAAGGTGCATTAGAGGAAGAAATAGCTCTTTATGGGAGAGGGACACTCTTGAGGCCCACTATTCCCCACTATTCTCCCACATTTTGATGTGCTGACCCCCTCTGGAAAGCCTGTAAACTTTCCATTCAGAGCTTTTATGAAGATTTCAGTTAGTCACTAGTGACTAACTCCATTTCAGGTGAGGAAAATCTAACCAGGCAACTAGCCTCTACCTCAGACCTGTCAGAGGCCCTTAGCAGAACAAACTCCAATGTCGGGAATGGTTAAACATTAAGACATTCATCTCATTCCATCGCATACAAAACTCAAAAGAGAAAGTGAATTTTGAACCCAAAATCCCCCATTCAATTTTATGTTTTTGTTTTACCTGGATATTGCAGCTTTTTCCATTATTTCCTGCTGAATGAGCCCAGACGGCTCAATGACATCTAATATAATTATGCTCCACAATTTATCTGACTTGGGCCTTTGCAACACAGCAGCTTCATCTTCTATATGTCTCAGCCAAAACTCCAGTGTTTCCTTAGGGAAGTGATTGGCTTCAGATATGAGGTCCAAAGCAACACAATGTGTAGCGAGCTGTGTGGTTTCACACCTGAGGGAGATGTATAATCAACTCCTGAGATGGCTAAGGCCTGACCTATGCTATGATCACACAATGATTACCAGCTGCCGGCATATGTGTGAACCTATGGGCAGTGCCCACCTGGCAGTTCGGGGTTGACAGCCCATGCCTACTTAAGGGCTGGGAGAGGTTTGCCCAGAGAGAGAGAGAGAAAGAGAAGGAGAGAGAAGAGAGAGAGGGAAGGAGAGAGGGGAGGAGATAGATTGCTGTGAATAAAGTCCTGGAATAAACGGCAGCAAGAAGAGCTCCGGGTGTTGCGTTTTTTCCTTGCTGGACGAGGTGGGATGTGACAGTTCGTGGCCTCGTACGGGGACAAGCATACGGGGAACCTCCAAACCTCTCTCCGTGGAGCCCAGAACTTGCTGCAATCAGGGGGTGCACTGATAAATCCTCAAGGTAAAGATTGGGGATCCACGACAAAAAGCAGGTTTTCTGCTCTCACCAGAAAGAAGGGAGAGCAGGAGTAATACAGACACGACCAAAGTGGACGGTCAAAGTGAAAAGGAAGAATGGGATTTTAGAATGGGCGCTTCAACATCACACCTGGTTTTTCTGGATCTTAATGAGATGTTACGAAGCGCTTTGGAGAAGTTTTTGACTAAATGTGACACAATTGCTCTTTGGTTTGCCGTCTCTGGCAATCTTAATGTGTCATCCTGGGATAAGCCTGGTAGAGATCTGAATTTTGCCACTGAACAAGGTATGCTAAGGAAGGGAGTTATATTCATGTGGTTTGAATTACCAAGACCTCCAGAGTTTGCAGTGGAGTGTGAGCAGCTGCGGCTCCAAGGCCAAGCAGCACTGAGGGTCTGCAAAGCTGCAAACACCGGGACCTGCCTCAGGGCGTAGAAGCACAGCACAACCCATAAGATCTATGGGCCTGATTGCTTTTGTGTTTTCTTGATAGCCGTTCTGATGGGTGAGACCAAATTCAAAATACTCTTAACTTGTATTTCCCTGGTGGCTATGCTGAACGTGTATTTGAAATATATTGGCCATCTGTATTTTTCTTCTGAGAGATGTCTATCCAGTTCATTGCCTACTTGCTGAATGGAAGTTTGTTTTATCATTGTTTTAATGTTTGTAGCTTTAAAAAATTCTATAAATTAACCCTTTCTCTGAAAAAAAAAAAAAGATCTATGGGCCTGAACCTCTGTCCCAGCCTGGGGCAACCTGCTGGGGTCAAGCCACCACTGCTCCACCCCGCCTCCACCTTACAGTTCAGTGAGTCTCCACCTCTCCCCTGATGCTGGAACCGAGTCTGAGCATGACTGGAAAATGGCAGTAGATTGTAGTAAAAACCCGTAAGAATGCAATGTCCCAGCTCAGCAGGAAGTAGCCAGAGAGATTGACAACGCCCAAATTCCCTAAAACATGGTTTAAGCGGGGCCCTTTCAGAGCAGAAGCAGGATCAGCTGGGTTGCTAGGGAAGCCAAAGAGGTGCACGAGGGAGAAGGTGTCTTCCATGCACTCAGCTGACAGGAATAAATGAGCCAAGGGAGTATGGCAGCTGGGGTATGTTGTTTAGGGGACTGCTGAAGGAGCAGTGGATTCTGACTGCTCCTGAGGTTATGGCAAAGCCACTCCTAATGACAGAGGAAAGCCAGGGAGGGGAAAGCAAGATTGCCTCCCCTTCCTCTCCTTTCCTCTGTGCTGGCCCCAGTTCTGACTGCCCTTGCTGCTGCCACAAGTACAGCCGCGGCTGTGGCAATTGGCTCATCTTGGCTGTGAATGGAAGTATCCGGGGCTGTGTGTGTGACCAGCATTCAATATGAAAAATATACTCATGCAACTAATCTGTCTAAAGAATTGTCTAGATATCTTTTAGGTAATTGGTCTGGTGAAGTCGAACAACAACTGGAAAAGCTGAGATTGACAATTGCAACTGCAAATTCCACATGCATGGATACCAGCCTGGCAGAAGAACTATCTTCCTGGATCACTCCATGGATCATCTGAAGGTGTGGGTGGGAATAGGAGCCCTAACAAGGCCTAATGGTGCTTGCCTCCCTGGTATGCCTATGGTGCATCTGTCACATAAGGGTTTCACAGCATGGCAATGCAGTTATGATCATTCAGGCCTACACAGCTATTGAAACAGGACAGTCCCCTCAAGCTTGGTTATCTATATTTGAGCACAGGATGCAAGGCCTGTGCACTGCACTTGAGGTAAGCATACATCAGCTTCCTCAAGAAGAGCAAGTCTGATTGCATGTGGGTTGGTGTCCAACTCCATCTCTGTAAAAATGCACCAGACAGGTCTAGTGTTCTCTGAGTGGATGACACCTGGACAAACACTAGTACATGTTCCATTTTTTAACAGAGATCAGACCTCTACTCTTACCTGATGCTTTACAAAACAAAAGGGGGCAACTGTAGCGAGCTGCGTGGTGTCACACCTGATGGAGATGTATAATCAACTCCTGAGATGGCTAAGGCCTGACCTATGCTATGATCACGCAATGATTACCAGCTGCCTGCATATGCGTGAACCTATGGGCAGTGCCCACCTGGCAGTTCGGGGTTGACAGCCCATGCCTACTTAAGGGCAGGGAGAGGTTTGCCCGGAGAGAGAGAGACAAAGAGAAGGAGAGATGATGTGGGTGTGATTTCTTATTAATAAAGAAACTGCCTAGGGCCATTTGATAGGCCAACCCTTAGGTGGGTGGAGTAAACAGAACAGAATGCTGGGAGAAAGAAGCTGAGTCAAGGAGTCGCCATGATTCTCCCACTCCAGGCAGACGCAGGTTAAGATCTTTCCTGGTAAGCCAGCTCGTGGGCTACACAGATTATTAGAAATGGGTTAGGTCAATATGTAAGAGCTAGCCAATAAGAGGCTGGAACTAATGGGCCAGGCAATGTTTAAAATAATACAGTTTCCGTGTAATTATTTCAGGTAAAGCTAGCCGTGCAGGTGGCTGTGTGCTGGGAAAGTAGCCCCGCTGCTCCTATTACTACAGAGAGAGAAGAGAGGGAAGGAGAGAGGAAGGAGAGAGGGGAAGAGAGAGAGAAAGTGAATAAAGTCCTGGAATAAAACTGCAGTGAGAAGAGCTCCGGTGGTCGTGTCATTCCTTGCTGGATGAGGTGGGGCATGACAACAATGCTGGTCTTTTTCCACAGAACTGTAGGGCTTAACCTCACCAAGTGTTCCAGCAATTATAGGCAAAAGAGAGAAGCCTCCAGACACATCCAACACATAGAGGGGGTCAGAAGTGCTCGGTGCAATAGCACTCTGTCCACTTCCAGAGTTCATCTCAGAGTCCTGACCCTGAGGATCCATGGGCTGGCACAGTTTCTCTGGGGCCAGCGAAGACAACACCTTCCTCATGGCCATCCTAAAGCCTTCATGATATGGAGTGTTATTGAGCAAAGCAATCTCTGCAGGTTCTAACACACAGGGCTGCTCCAGAGCATCTGCTCTACTGGTCTGAAGGTTAGCCAGAGCACTACAGAGCTCAGCCTCATTCCCTAGAGACAGCAAGTCTTCACTCTTGGTAAAATGCTTTATAACTTCCATTTCTTGTTCCAAATGCACAAAATTGATACTCTGGATTCTTAGGTAACAATCTTGACAAGATGCTTCCATTGTCTCATGGTCCCCAGGCTTTATCCAGTAGTCTTCATTAGTAAGAAAGGAAAAAAAAATGTATGTAACTGATTGTCATAGTTACTTCTATTGCCATAATAAACACCATGACCAAAATCAAGCTGGCGAGGAAAGAGTTTATCTGGCTTATACTTCCACATTATAGCTCATCACTAAAGGAAGTCAGAAGCAGGAGCTGACGCAGAGGCCATGGAGGGATGCTGCTTACTGGCTTGCTCCCCATGGCTTGCTCAACTTCCTTTCTTACAGAACCCTGGACCTCCAGTGGAGAAAACAGGCATTCTTTTCCCTAAAGGTAGTTCCACCCACAATAGAATGGGCCCACCCTCCCCCATCAATTACTAATTATGAAAATGCCCTACAGGCTCACCTACAGCCCCATTTCATGGAGGCATTTTCTTAATTGAGACACCCTTGTATCAGGTGACTTTAGCTTGTGTCAAGTGGACATAAAACAAAATTGTCCCCTTGTCATTTTAAGCTCTGAACATTCCATGGCTGCTGCTGTTCTTGGCAGTTGTCCCATGATACTGGCAACTCCAAACTGCTAGGGTCTCTTGCTACAACTGAGCTGCACCTTAAACTTGCCCTGCAGCTAAAGTTGACTTGGAACTCCTTATTCTCCTCCCTCTACCTCCTAAGTGTTAGAATTGCAGATGTGTATTACAAAGCCCAGCTTCTTACAGTTTTTGTTCATTTTTACTAAGATCAGTAGATGTACTGCCAAACTGAGGAAGATGTGGGGATAGAAAGAGGCTTTGTCTATAAGCAAAGAGATGAAATTCAAGGATCAATGTCAAGCCTCCTTTTAGCTTAAACAGCATTCTTTTCTCTAAAGGTGATTTCCAAAGGATTGAAAGCATTCAACACAGTGGCATCTAACAGTCCTTAAGCATTTGGGAATTTGCATGTTTAGGAAGATCACGGTTTAACGGAAGGCTAAGTCCTGCAGAAAGGACTAACCTCTGCTCCTTTCTGAGTTTTCACAGGGTCCATTTCTAAGCCGTCACGGAAAACTGTCCCTGAGCCATAGAGCCAGATGAAAACACAATCTGTCCAGGTGTGGCAGTACATGCCCACAGTACCAGACAGCGGGGAGCTGAGGCAGAAAGGTTCCTTGAGCCCCAAAAATTTGCTTTATAGCCCTAACTACTGGAATTCAGTGCCTAGAAATCCTTAAAGGTAGAAGGAAATGGTTGGCCTCTGATCACATGCATGCAATGACAAGTGCACGCCCCCAAAAACATCTACACATTACACAAACAAAAGTTTTAACTGGAGGCCGGGCACCAAGCGAAGGGCAGTGTGATACCCTGCTAAGAAGGGCAGCCTTTCAAGAAGCTCAGGTGTTTGGCAACCAGCTCATTCCTCCCAACGCACACATGAAGA